>VYXH01000578.1:1415-13890 GCA_013397275.1 Burhinus bistriatus
TATAAACATGGGTCTTATCGCTCTGAGAGTGAACAGTTTTCTGCACAACATGCTGTTAATTTCAGCAGTTAGAAGAGGCCTAGCTAAAAACTGAAGTTGCTGAATAAAATTGGTCCTGTTTTATCTCAAACCAGGACAGCAACCTGTTCCAGTGTCTCACCAACATCACAGTAAAGAATTTCTTCCTAATATCTACTCTAAATCTACGCCCTTTCAGTTTAAAACTGTCACCCCTTGTCCTCTCACTGTGCTCCCTGGTAGAGTCCCTCCCCATCTTTCCTGTAGGCCCACTTTAATTACTAGAAGGCTGCTGTAAGGTCTCCCCGGAGCCTTCTGTTCTCCAGGCTGATCTCAGCCTGTCTTCATGGGAGAAGTGCTCCAGCCCTCTGATCATCTTTGTGGCCCTCCTCTGGACCCCCTCCAACAGGTCCATGTCCTTCTTATGTTGGGGGCCCCAGAGCTGGGCGCAGTACTTTGGGTGGGGTCTCATGAGAGCGGATTAGAGGGCCAGAATCACCTCCCTCGACCTGCTGGCCATGCTTCTTTTGATGCAGCCCAGGGTACAGTTGGCTTTCTGGATTGGAAGTGCACATTGCCGTCTCAGATTCCTGGCTTGCCTATGTTCTTCCGTGTGACTTTCTTTTTCTTGCATTTCTTTCACTCTCTTGAAAGCTGGTATCGTGCTATTTTGTGTCTTCAGAATTTCATACATATCCACTATGCATAAATTATGATTATTATTCTAATAAATGGAGATTGCTGTTTGCAAATATATCAGTTTTGCATAGTAAGGTTTTCTCAGGTTCTTAAGGTTCTTGCAATCCTTAAAATTCCACCCATAAAAAAAAGGGGAGAGCCTTCTGTGTGTAACATAAAACATTTGGTAACAAAACAATGAAAAAAATACAGAGATCAGACAAGCTAGTCTGAAGGATAACCCTGCAAAAGATGTATGGACATCAGTTCCTCAGAACTGACTATAGTGCTCTACAGTTCAGTTCCTATTGCGTCTTACTGCTTCACTATAGTCGTCTGACCCATTGAAAACAGAATGAATTCAAAACTTCTGTCTTATTGCTAAAAAAAAAAAAAGGATTTCAAGTCGTAATTTGAAACTCAAATATGCAGTGAACTGTGATGCCAAGCAGCAGTCACATTCAGCCTATCACCCCAACAAAATATATCTTCTGATATGTAAAGGACAATTGTTGTACAGACTGTTATTGTCACCTGAGTAGTATGCAGTTCTATGTGTTTGAGATGCCTGTGCAACTCACAGAAATCTTCAAAACCTTGATGATACTTAATAAGTATAATTTGGTGGAATAATAGCTGTGTTGCCTTTGCTGGGAATTAAGATGATGGTTTTTAGGAATTGCATGCCTTTGTCTAGAAAAATAAACTATCCTTAATGATATAAATCAATACTGAATACAACTTGAATTTGCACAAATGTAAACCTGACAGTCCCTCACAGCCGACCAGGAAACAGAATGTGATGTGTGGTATAGCTGTCTTGGCTTTACAAGAATTGTTGCAAAATGATTTTAGAACACTTCTCTATTTTTTTACCATCTGCATGATAATGCTAAAATGTTCAATGTTCCTGACACATTTGTGTTGATGCCTTCCGTTGTGTGAAATCCTGAACTTGAGCATCCCTCAAATTTCTTGGTTTTGCCATGAAATTGAACATGCAGTCTGCAGAGATAATGCAGAAGAATTTTTCAGCTTCAACATTTGCTGCAACCTATCTCACTGAATAATAAGGGAAAAGTATTGTAGATAATATTTGTACCTTAGAGTTCATAATTCCCTAAGAGAATTATCATGTCATGCATTTTCAATTAGCAGATGAGGACAAAAGGCTTAATTGACTTCTGTACAGCTGGGACTGCTGACTTCTGACTTTATTTAAACTCAGGTGATAGATTTTCAGAATGTTCTTTATTCCATTTTTTAGTATATTTTTGACTTATTAAGAAAAATAAGGTTTGCTGGTCATTCTTTTTTTCAAATAAAAAATTCAGTTTGATTTGTACTATATTTCCAGCAGTGAACCAGCATTTTAATAACAGTCACAGAACTGTGTTTCATACTTCATTATTACAGTGCAGTTCCTTATTTGTATAGTGTTACCATTTTTACATAGTTGTTAAATGTTTGGATTTGTAAAGTAAACCAACAGGATAGAAGGAAAGCAAGCAAGAAAATAATAGTATCAAAAAAGAAAGAAAGAACATACCATGGATAAAACATAGAACAGATATCAATATTGTTATTACTGAAAATACTGACACTACTCATGGACCATTTACCTTCAAAATGCTACACAAACTATACCTAGTAACACTTCACCCTGTGAGTATTATGAAAATTATTCTGAAAAATCTATTTTGAAGGAATATTTTTTTACTAACAATTTGGTCTGGCTTCAGTTACAGAATCACAGAATCACTGGGGTTGGAAGGGACCTCTGGAGATCATCTAGTCCAACCCCCCCAGATCATCTAGTCCAATGGGTGGAACTACGTGATCTTTAGATGTCCCAACCCAAAACAGTCTATGATTCTGTGTAGTGCAAGTGTTGCCAAATGCGCTGAACAATAGTTGCTTGACATGAAGAGTGTGCTTCTCTACTGTGCCAAATTCTTAAAATGTCAAACTGTTAGTTTGCCTTTAATAACGATTACTGTAATACAGATTATCTGATAATAGCAGAAGCAGAGGACTGAGCCCCACCTTCGTAAGAAAGCTAGGGAAGTAAGTTTTGGCAGATGTTACTGCAGGGATGCATCGAGGATTTGCAGGCCTGATCTGCAGGAAACATTGTAAAACTGAGAACTAGATTCCCTGTAACACAAACAATTGAAGCTCACTCCGTTGTAGTAGCTGGAGTGTTCTCACCCCGGCACCTCTTCTTTGGTGGTGTGCTGGCTGCAGCACTGTTGCTCCTCTGAGGAGCCCATCCTGTTCTTTTCTGTCTAGTTTCCTGTACCAACCTCAGCTGACTAATTTCTCAGTTCTTTCAGTGAGGTGCAGTTTCTTTGTCCTTTTCTTGTCATCGTCAGGTAGTGAACCCGGGGTAAGCGTTAACTTACCTTGTTCTGCTGTGTGCCTATTTGCTGGTAGCTTGCCAGTGGGAGGAAATGCCTAATCCTAGCAGAGTTGAAGCCGTATACAGCCCTTGAATGCAACTTAGAAACTCTTTCAAGGGAGGTAGGACAATGATTCCCTACCTATGCCAGACCACCTTCCCTGGTTTTGTCTGGCCAAGCTAAATGCTACACCTGATCAACAGGTAGGACTAATTTAGTATTTTTCCCTTATTGATGCTCTGTCTGAGCAGTACTGAGAAGAAAAAAGCCTCTTTCTCTTCCAGGCATTGAGCCTTGAATTGACACATCTCATTGCTTGTACCTGTTTGAATGTGTAGCTGTTATGTATGTGGGTGGACTCGTTGGCTGCCACTGAATGCTAAGGTATTTCTTTATCTTTGCAAAGCACAGCTGAAGGTTTTCTAGATTACTACTCCTAATTGATTTAGGTGTTCATTGCTTTAGCTGGAAATAATAGCATGTAGCATTCTTCGCAAATGAAAGGTGTGTTATTTCATTGTTACATATCTTCCTAAGAGGACTACGGAATTATCCTGATTTCTGGGCTGAGGAACAGAACAAATTCATATTCCATAACTAGCAATCTTGATGTACTCCTAAACACACTATAGAGACAACAGTTCTTCTGGAACATGAGTAGAAATATGTGAAGTTTCCCACTTAGGTATGTCCCAGATATCTACAGCCCAACTAACAGTAACAGTACTTACCACGTGATTGTGTAGATGTAGTAAAGCCCAACACAGGCTTAATTTCTTTCCAATGAATGGAAAGATTTCGCAAAGTACTAAGCATCTTTTGGGGCAATTATATTCACAGACTTGGGTGTTGTGAAATTTTTTCCTGTTCTTGGAAATGCAAAAAAGAGCATGGCTGAACCTGAAGCAGACATTGTTATTTTCTAAAATATTTTAACACTGGTGCATGCTACAGAAAACCTTATCAAAACGTAGGTTGTCCCACTGCAGGCCCTACCTAATTACTCAGATGTTAATGAACATTAAAAATTTCTTATGTGGATATCTGCACACTTGCCTTTTTAAATTGTTGACAAGATCAAAATCTAATTTGTAGATTTTGTTTTACATTATAAAAATAATTCTGGTTATTGGGAAAATTTGTGTTTAGGCTTCTATACATGAAACAAGCCTTGAATTGTCACAGATTGTGTCTAAACCTGAGCATAGGTGCATCCTTCCAAACTCAGTGTCCAAGTGTGCTCTGCAGCTGTTTATCATCTGGAACAAAACTGGATGTGCAGTGTCTCCCTTCCTCCTTTGTTTTGGAATGACTTGCATGAACATGGATTATAAGAAGACTTGTGACATCCTCTGTCCAGGCCCATGTACTAAATCATTGGGAAAACAGGGTCTAGGGTGAGTTGTCATGTATTTTTCTTACCCCAGAAATAGCTATATCATCCTTTTAGAATATGGTTATATTAATTCATTTCTATGACATTGCATTCCATTTGAGTAAGCTATGTCTGTCAATCAGTGAAATCAGTTAGTTGCTCTCCATGGAACAGAAAATTTACAGCATTTATATCTAGAAAAACTGCTGATTTACCAAATGTAGGAATTTCTTTATTCTCTTTTTTGATTTTCAGTGGAGATTTACAGGAACATTTCATTAGTCAAAGTTTGAAAATATTTTTCTGGTATGGAAAAAAAAATGGCTATGAAATTTGCATTCATTAATGAAGACCACAAATGAAAAAAGATGTATGAAAACACATAATAGTTACTTAAAATATTCTCAGTCTTGCTGAAGCAAAAGCAGCATCTTTCCTTTATTTCAATATTCTGTTCAAAGCATTCTGTTTTCACAAAAAGCTGTTTTGCTAGAAATTCACTGTGGCAGAAAACAGCATTACGCATTTGAGTAGATGCACTGGCTCACTGCGTTAAAGGTGGACACCTGGGGTTCTGCATTAGATTTGCAGAGAATATGGAAATATTGCAGATGAAGACAGATAGGTAGAATGTAGGTGAGCGTGCATTTTCAGATTCTCTAATTAAAAAACTTTTAGTGATATGAGTAGGTGGCTCTTTACATTCTCTTGAGTTACTGGTTAAAACGTAGAGATTCTTTTTGTTTCAGTGCACAATTGTAGGGACCTGAAAACTGAATTTTTATCTTAGAGGTCTTCCTGAAGACCTCTGGGATCTGTATCACTGATAACAAGCATCTGTAAGGAAGGAATCTGATGTAGTTATCCACTTTCATCTGATAATTTTGATCTTATCTTTCAGTATCTTTCTCTTTGTCCTGCCTTAAAGCACAGATAAGGTTATTCATTACCACACTCATTGTCATATTAATCATCAGTTATCGTGTTGTTGTTTCTGCATATTGACGATCACTTGAAAGTAATAATTATAGTTGCTCTTGTTTGAAGCTCCACACTTCAAAGCTTGTAGTGGTTTCCTGCGTGGATTTTTTTTTTTTGAAATCTTTTATTTTGATATGTAATTTAAAGCAAACACTGTGGCAAAACCAAGTATTTCAGATTGTACATGCCGATTATGTGATGGTTGGGGTAATTTGCCTTACAGACTAATAATGAGTTGTTAGTGCTAAGGCAGTTTCAGCGTGAGCAAAAGAAACCTCATGAGATCTTAGCAGTGAAATAATACATATTGTGGTTGACACTCTGCCCTGATGAAGATCTTTGTGTTGTGCCAAACTCAAGTGTCCTGGGTCAGGTTTCAGATATGTTGGGTTAATTCCTTGAAAAACTCATATTGGAAAAGTCAGGAGGCACTGCAGATGCACAGACTCAGGTTTCTAGACTGACAGTTCATGTGCCTGCTCTAACACTTGCCAGACTGCTAAAAGGCAGCTACTCCTTTGTCGCTTGTTGTAACATCTAGGCAGAGTACCTGTGCCCTGTACTTTGCCTGAGATGTAGCCAGTAAGCAACTAATAACTCTCCAAGTTGCATATGTAGGCACCTCTCTTCTGCCTACTGCGTCTTCCAAAAGTATTTGGTAAAACATATGCCTTCTCTTGAACAAATCCTCTTCTCCTACCAAGTGACCACTCTGATTCCACTGCAGTAAATGTGCCTGAATGCTAAACTAAGTATGAAGAGTTTCTTCATACTGAGTGAAAACATAGTGGTGTGTAATTCAGTCCACTTCCTTTCTCATGCAGCTTGGAAAAATACGAGGATAAGCACCCCAAAATCTATATAGATCAATAGTGTTGATTACTTCTGTTTTTTTGCAGTAAGAAAGCCTTCTGTCTTAATTTCTGCTATAAAAAATATATGGAGTTGTACTGGATGTGTTTGCTGCATGTTAGTTTTTCCTCATATTTGCTGAATTGAAAAATCAGCAAAAATTAATGTGGAGAAATTATACCTAATCATGGAAAAGCAGTATCATTTGTCTCCAGCATACAGCAAGGAACAGAAATAATGCCCAGCCAATGCATGATGAACTATATTTATTCTAAACACGACATTTCTACAGTATTTAAATTTAAATGGCTTTAGTGAGAGCACTGAAATACATGCTGTCTTCTTTTCACTAATAAGAATCACAATAATCTCTTTATTACACCTTTTAGTCTTTGTCCTTGGTCTGCTGAAAGTTAATACTGCAAAATCCATGCAGCATAGGAAAACTATTAGACTTATGAACTAACTTGACCATGCATAGAAATTACCTAAACACTGAGAACAGACTTTATTAAATTATACTGAACATTGCATAAACAAACACAGAGCATACGTATCCGCCTCACCCCCCCGCCAATGTTTTCTAACTACTGACTGTTTCTTATACCAAACAGGCTTTAATGGCTTGCCTTTTGTTACCATGCCGTATACCAGTTGAAATGAGAATACCTGATTGGATATTTACAACTACTTTACTGGTCTTAATGGTAGTCATTGAGTACACAGCTTCAATAAATTATACTTTTATTCATTCTATTATGCATCCTACCATCTTTTGATGGGTTTTAGGGAGTATATTTGAAGGAAAGAATTGAAAGTCAGTTATGAAAAATGCAGCTAAGGACAAAGAAGTTGCTCAAACTGTTAACTTTTACATAAAGGATAGATCAAAGATCACTGCACATATGCAGTCATATTTATGGTACTTTGTATTGACAAATGAGAGGACCATGTTGCTTATGTAAAAATATGATGATGTAACATTGAAAATATCACGTATTTTGAATTAAAAAGTTCCTGGAGATGCTTTACTTGGATCTTCACTTTTCCTTCAACCCATGCTTGTGAGGTTTTTGTGTCTCTGACAAATTACAGAGGTCATTAAGTCAAAAGAAGACAATTACTAGTTTTTCTCATATTGCTGGTGATAGTTGATGGAAAAGTATTCATCAAGAAAGGAATCTTTTAGAAAGCAAAGATCCTCTCAAGGTTAAAAGCTGTTAGGTTTGTGCTCATAGATAGAGTGAATCAGATTCAGGTTGAGGTGACCTCAGTGAATGAAAAGAGTACATTACAGATAAAAATTAGCCAAGGAACATGTCTGGAAATTATCACATTGAGCATCATGACCTTGCATATGTGTTCTTTCAGAAATATGTTAAACAAAGTCAAAGAAGTCTCTGAAACTCATCTGCAAACCACTTTGTACACTCCATCAGTTCATTGAGCAAAGTGTACTGTAGTATATATATGTAGGTAGCTTGTGAGAATGCATCCATTTCTTTCATACATTTTCAGTGCAATAAAACAAAGCTAATCAAACTGATACAGACTAGTCTCACAAAGTCTTGTAGAGCAGTTCATGGTATTTCATACAGAGTCATAATTTCTGGCAGTGGAAATGTGGCGACAGCTGTGGTAGTCGAGGTTTCTGGGAAATCTCAACTGGTTTTGTGCAGCTCACCACCATGATCCCAGAATGTACTTTCTAGGACTCCACAAAAATTTTCAGTGAAGTAATTTTATTCAAACCAGATGTTTGCCTGATTGCCGATAGCTAAACTCTGCGTCATTTAGTTGTCATTCATTTTCATCTCTAGGTGCTTTATATCCAGTATCTCCAGGGCAAAAGGATATAGAGGGAATTGACAAGGGTATCCACTTTTACTGAGTATTTACATCAAGGAAGAAAGGCTTACTGTTTTAAAGAATGAATGAAGATGAATATAATAAAATTGCTACAAATGTCACTTTGGAAGAAAATAGTTTTCCTTTTTCTTTTCAATTGTTTATGATCTTAGTTTTTTTCTGACTTACTGATGTATATCTCTGAGAACTTAGTGTGATCTTCCACTATCTGTTTCTCCTGGTAAACTTTCTGAAACCTTAAAAACCGGTTGTTAACTACAGGTAAAAAAAATGAATAAAGTAATGGAGTAAAATGACTGAAGTAAAAAAATTAGTATTCCTGAGTGAAGCAGTGAAAGCAGTGATACATACTTCGAATCCTAAATATAACAAGGATTCTGTGTCCTTTCCCTTTTTCAACTTCTAGATTTAGATTAGATATTAGGAAGAAATTCTTTACTCTGAGGGGTGGGGAAACACTGGAACAGGTTGCCCAGAGAAGTTGCGGCTGCCCCATCCCTGGAAGTGTTCAAGGCCAGATTGGATGGGGCTTTGATCAACCTAGTCCAGTGGAAGGTGTCCCTGCCCCTGGCAGGGGGGTTGGAACTAGATGATCTTTAAAGTTCCTTTCAACTCAAACCATTCTATGATTCTATGAGTCTTTCCTTTGTTATGCTAGAAATAGTTCTTTAAAAGGTTAAAACCCAAGTGTTTTAAATGGTGATTTACTAATGTTGCCTCCTCACTGTTGAAGCTGCTATTTGTAATGAAGTTATAAATGAAAGGTGAACCATCCTTGTGGAGATTTATGTCTACCCCATCAGTGTGGTGTGGGGAAGTAACAGTTATATCTTCTGTGGACTTGACTGAACTACAGGAATTCCTGAGTCAGAGAGGCTCTCTTCACTTCTGCTTCCAGTGATTTTTTTTCTCGTCTGTAGGACACAGATACTCAGTGTTGCCTCCTGTGCAATCTGAGGCTACAGTGAGCCTAGTCACAAAGGGACAGGATACTGTCCTAAGGGTGCTGAGCCAAGTACACTGTACAGGAAGATTTGGACTGTGTGTGCCCCCAACAGACAGAAATCACAGGGGTTTATTAGTCTTAACATAGCAAAGACCTGTGCAAGTAAGTATATTAATGAGTCACAGTTACCCAGAAGGCTTGGATATCATGAGTGCCTCCATATCACTCTATTAGCTGTACTGTACTGTGAGACTTCAGAGATCCAAATACCCATATCATTCTTTCTCTGGTGCTGAGACACTATATTGTGTGTAACAAATAACCCCATGCACCAGTACAGGTTAGGGACTGATGTGCTGGAAAGCAGCTCTGTGGAAGAGGACCTGGGAGTCCTGGTGGACAACAGGATGACCGTGAGCCAGCGATGTGCCTTTGTGGCAAAGAAGGCCAACGGCATCCTGGGGTGCATCAAGAAGAGTGTGGCAAGCAGGTCACGGGAGGTTATCCTCCCCCTCTACTCTGCCCTGGTGAGGCTGCATNAGTGAACAATGTATGGAGTAGGGGAATCTTTTGTGTGCTATCTCAGTTCCTGCATAAACATTTAGAAATTATTTTAGAGGTCGCACGTACATCTACTGGGTGATTGAAAGGGTATTTAGGAGCTAAAGCAACTAAATTATGCTTTGAAATATATTTGTCTGCTCCAATAATTTATCAAGATGCTTAGACACAAGAATGACGCGTTCAAATCAGTGTCAGAAGTTCAAGTCAGATTACAGTTTAATAAATGATTTAATTGAATTCTGGACAAGTTTTGAAAAATCTTTTCTATGATAGACAAGTTTTCAAAAAATCACCAATTGCTTGGCAGTGCTATGTTAGCCAATTGTTGTTATATTTCTTTCTGGAAATATCAGCTATTGCCTTTTATATGACATGTCTTTAGATTGAGAGGTGTAATTCCTTCCTTTACCTGACTTTTATAATGTATTATGCCATTAAGACACAATGAAGCATCTTTTAATGGTCCATTAACGCAAAAGTTGGATGCACTGTGTGGAGAGAAAGAATATCTTCCACAAGTCCAAGTAGTCAAAAAGAAGTTTTGAAAATTGGTATCAGAAGTCAAACTATATGCTAGGTGTTCTTCCTCTTCTGTGACTTTTTAAATATTGGGCTTTTGTACTTTTCTATATATTGTTACTGATACAGCATTTGGTAGGGAACTTTAAAAAATTGCCTTTAAAATTAAATCTGTAGTTAGCAGTTTATTTCCCTGTAAATAAGTCCCACATTAAACAAAAGCTTTTTGATACAGAAACAGAAGAAAAGAAGCTCTTAAAATTATACCATGGGCAACTGGGCCAGTGGGTCCAGAGGCCAAGGCTTCATAATTTAATGAAGTTCTGTTTACAGTTAGAGATGATGGTTTCTGGGAAAGGAAAGTATGCAGCCAGATGGCAGAGATGCTGCAAATGATATTTTAAAATTGAACAAATAATCTGTATGCTAAATGGGTCCACTTAGACCAAATAGATGGGTCAGTCCACACACTGGACAGGTAAAATAGACTTTTAAAAATTTTCTTTTTGTAATATGTTTTTATTAGACTGGGCATCACAGTGGAAGAGAGTACAGCTTGTCCTTCAATAGCAGTCCTTGCCAAATACTAACACTAAACAAATCAGTTACATGTCCATCAAGAATGTGAAGCGTTTCCCAGAGCGGGAAATTAGAAAATGAAAAATGTCAAAGATAAAGATGCGAGGAAAACTCTAACCTCCTTCAAGCCTAATCACTCTGCCTGAAAAGCTGGGTAAAGAGGAAAACATACTGAATAAATTAAAAATACAAAAAATAAACATATATATTTCCATATGAAGCAAAATTTGAGTTGCATACAGGAAATAGCTGTACAAAACATAACTGTATGTTATCCATAGGTGTTAGTTCTGTTGAAAACAACTGACACATATTTCTTTTTATTCACATTCTCTTTGAACTGCATTTTCACTTTTCCACTTGCTTTTAGAATAATATCTTACATTCCAATAAGTAAATAGGATTCAAAGTCTCTCTATATATGGAATTAGAACTGATACTGCAGAAACAATCAGTGATTACAGTCCTTTGTAATGTTTGCTCGTTATTCTGATAGAAAAGAATTCTATGTTCTTGTATAAATTTCCATATGCTCCATGATTTGTGGCAAGATTCCCGTGTGAGCTTCTCATGGACGTTTGACATGTACATGTCAGATATGTTTGGTCCTCATATGAGTTTTGTACAGTACTAAGCTGCCTTTCTAGGTGTCATCAGAGAGTGATTCTAAGTTCAGAGATGGAGGAGGAAACCTATCTCTGTTTAAGTTTGTCAGAATCATAGTCTTAGGAACTGTTGGAATCTCAGGAACAATGACTTGCAGTACATTACTCTGTCCTTTCAGCCATCTCCCTGGCTATGTCTTGGGCTCTGATAACATCCATGGCAATAAGCTGCTCGGCATAACTGAATACTTAATCTATTGTATTCTTCATCTTGGATGTGAATGGCGTAATTTCTGTGGTATGTGAGTGGAATTATGCCTCAAGTTTGAAAAATATCTATAATATGAGTCCTTAGGACAAAACAATTTAAATCTGCTTGTGTTTAATGCAGTAATAAAAGACAGTGTTTATTTTCTGAAAACTATGAAAATAAGATCAAAAGCAGTTAAGAACATTTGCAAGTTTAGCTAGTGTTGGGGTGTATGTTTTCTAATGAACAAAAAAATGCATTGTGTGTAAAATTTACCTTAACCAGCAATAATTTGTATAAAAAGCTTCTGTCTTTCCCCTTCCCCAAATTCTCCTCCCCTTTCCCTCCCTCTCGTCCTTTCCACTCTCCCCCTTCCCCCCTTTTCCTACTTTTACCTGCCCTTCCCCTTTTCTTCCTTTCCTCTCCTTTTTTACCTACCCCACTTTTCCCCCTTCTCCTCTTTCCCACCTCTCTTTCTCTGTCTCCCTCTGCTTTTTTCTATAAACATGAAAAATTCTCAGTCTCTTCCCATGTCTCAGCAAGATAAATGAACTAATTTAAAATATTTTCCATGCCTCATCTGTCCACTCCACAAGCTGTCAATGAGCTTGGATTGGGAGCTTTCATGCCAACAGTCCACAGTGAGCAGTTGTATTATTTTGAAATAAGAATGTTGTTTCCATGGCAAACTTGGAATATTTTTCAACTGTGCTAACATCCACGTACTTTTGGGTTTATGCAAGAAAGATGATACTTTGTGAGATTTTTTTCAAGCACAAGGTCATTTGCATACCTGCCCAAGATAAAGCCATCATATTGTTCTTTTTTTTTTTTTTT
>VYXH01000578.1:27270-43364 GCA_013397275.1 Burhinus bistriatus
AAAAAAAAAAAAAAAAAAAAACCAACAAACTGTATTATTAACTTATTTCCCATGTCTCAAATCAAAATCAGATTTGCAGAAGAGAAAGAAAAATTATGCTTTTGTATTTTTCATTGGGCCAAAACTTGGAAAGATCAGATATTTTGTTAAAGAATCTTTTTCTGTGAAATTCTTAATTTACTCCTGAGACAAAGGAGATTGCCATACGTTTGTATATGCTTGATTTTATAATCTGTCTTTTAGATAATTAATCTAATCACATCTTTAAGCCTTTGAAAATTTTTTCACCATTGGTTTTCTTGTTATGCTTTTCTTAGCTATTAGCTCTTCCTTCATGCAGAAATTACATTGCTCTTCACCATTAGGCATAGCAATGTATCTTCTAATGAACTTCCTTTGTTTGTCAGTTGTTTTAACTTCCTTGCTTGAAAGCAGAACAAGGGCATCATGCAGCCTGAAATATACTCACTTTGCAAATTTTTGGAGGAATCAAATAGATTGTCTTGTCAGCAGGAAAAAAAAAAATCTCTTCTGGTATTTAGCAGTTGAAAACATTGTACATAAAGCAAGGACACTATTATTGTTCCTCATTTCAAGGAAACAAAATTTAAATTGTCTGGTTTTTTCACTAATATAGCCTCTAGATATTTTGCCTAAATGCTGAGTGAATACCTGTGATTGCTACTTTCTTCAAGTTTAAAGAAAACCCCACCAGACAACCCAAAACTCTAACAACCAAAGGATGGCTTCTGGGCACTTGGAAAAATTGTGACATATATCTATAGTGGTATTGTAATATGTAAATCAGTGAGGGTGCTGAATGAAAAACCTTCCAAAGTACAGATAAAAATGTATTATTACTAGTATTAGTGTATCTCTTCACCTCAGGCAGGGGCTTATTGCAATGATGAGGTGGAGCATGCATCCAAATTATTTATAGCTGTGATCTCAAGCAAATTGTGTCCAAATCAATATACTTTCACAAGTCTTTTTCATGGGGGATCAGATTCTGTATTGTCTTCAAGATATTTTCCTAGAGTACTATTTTAATGTCAACCATGGAAAACAGTGGTGGGTCTTCTGGTGAAAAATCATGAAGACAATCAAAAGGGAAAGCATAATTCTTGCATCCATATAGTGCTGCCAAATGAAGTAAATGTATAAATACTAAGAATTGGACTTTTTAAATGTTGGTATGACTTTTCAAAAATATGTTCTTTGCAGGTGCATGGACTCAAAACTAAGCATGCCTCTTGTATTTGCTGAAGGTACAGCTTTAGAAATAACACAAAAATTTCCTAGCAGAAAAGCTGCTATATACAGCATGTTTTTGATAATTCCTGTCACAGCCTATATTATTTTGTTATGTGAATTGGAGTGTCAACATGCAATTAAGGCTCTGCCATTTGCTACTTACAGACAGTAGGTCATGTTTTTTTTCATTTTTCCTCTTCAACTGTGCTTGTCTCTGTGCATGAAACATGTCCCTCACACCTTTTTGTCCTCAAACTGCAAGAACACTTGGAAGTACAGTTGAGAATAGGTGCTGCAGATGGATTTGTTTTGGTTAAAAGAACTCTTTCATACACAAGGAAATGAGAAAAAGAAGTTGTATGCAACTATACTAACAGGGAAAAAACCCCTAAGGGATACGTACAAGATTAGCAAAACAAGCACTGAGGGCCAGAGAAAGCCAGCTGGAGGCAAACATATGCTCACAGGTGATGTTTCATTTGGAAACTGTGATCAGCAGAGGCCATCTAGGCAGCCCCAGTTGCATGCATTTTGAAAGACTGACTGGCTTTAGAAGGGGAAAAGATAGCACTTGTAAAAACCCACTGCATAAGAGCTGCAAAATTCTACTGCTGCTGCTTTTTGAGCTATTTCAAATTGTCTTCTGCTATTATTGGCCAGTTCTTACCTGTCTAGCACACAGGGAACAAAGTGATGCTGTCAAATGGAAGCTGTAGATCTTTTTTCTGTTGAATACCTAAGTAATGCAACGTCCTTGTTTGCCACTGTCTGCTAACTACTGCCAGCCCCTTAACATTTCAGAAAGACTAAGGCATGCCTTAGGAAGGACATATTCAAAAATCATGAGCCGGCATATTTTTGAAATGTCATGCATCACTTCTATGCCTAAATTGCAGTACTGAGGAGTAAGCTTAAAATGATGAAATGAGAGTTATGTTCCTGTATCAAGTAAGTCTCATAATTTTGAGGATGCCCCATTAAAAATTGTAGAGAAAATTTCTAGATATTTAGATATACATCAGATGCCTGTTTCCTGATAGTTATAATAATTTCATATACATATAGTTTATGTATTTTGTTTAACAAGATTTTTGTGTCCTGCCATACAGAAAATGAAGGAGAAAGTAATTTTCCCTCTTACCCTTTTGAAGTTTGCACACAGAAGGGGAGGTTAATGGCTTTTTTCTTTGTATCTGGTTGTTTTCTGTATTTCTACCACTATTTTAGTTCATCTGTGGCTTAGGTACCGTTAAAGAAAATCATGCTTTTTAAACCACAGCTTTCTCAATAATCTAGTAACTACCACAGCTGTTTCTTTAATCTGATAGACTCCCTTACATAACAACTGTCCTTTCTGATCAAAAATGACATTCTTAACATCAATAAATTCTTAAGATTTTCTGACAGGAAATGTTTTCTGGAACATGCAATCAATTACAGAGTGTGCTTATCAATATTTTTTCTGAGAAATAAATCAAGAATCTTACCAAGATAACATGCTAAAAAATAATCTTCTTGATCTAGGATGCATCTCTGTTTTTCATTTGTTCTAATGAGCAATGGCATTTCTTCTCTGAAAATTTTGTCATTAAATGAGCCTGTGTTGTCTCTTAAAGCATTACATATAGCCTTCCATCTTCTCTGAAGAGTTCCATCTTCAGGCTTTAAAAACATTTAAACCTTTTAATAGAGCTGTTTCTCCTTGGGCTTCTGTACTATACTATCAAACTTTTTCTATTATCTCCTGTAAGTAAATCAATTTATACTCTCCAATTTACTTCTAATTTCCCCCCACGTCCCTCCCCCCAATAACTGAATAGACTGAAGTCAAGATTGGAAAGGTAAATTAACATTTATGTTTACATATGTTTCAAGATTGGGTAAAAGGTGCGAATGGACATGTCACTTCTGTGATAATACCAGTAAATTATTTATGTAGTTAATTCTGATACTTAGTCTAACTGTAGACAGGTAAAATGAGGAAGAAACAATTTTGTTATACATGTAAATGGTTAAATAATTCGTGAGTATACTCAGAACATTACTTCTAGGTAAACTTGAAAATGCTTCAGAAACATCATTGCATTTTACTGTCTGAGGTGACCTCAACTAAATCCTCCAAATGCGTATGTCAGGCAGAGCTCTGACACACAGAGATTTAGTGCACTGGTTCCAGAAATGGTATGGAATATTTGTACTTGGTTTGCCCTTAGTTTGCAGGAGCGGAGAGATTTAAAAATTCTAAATCCTAGAAACTGGTCCAAGAAAGAGGCATGATAGTGACTACAGTCTCCACAAAAACAGAAGTGTTCAAGTTTAGGATGGGTTTTTCCTCTTCCCCAAAAGCATTGACATTATTATTAATGCTTGGAGTCTAACTAAAAGAACTGATGCTGTCCTTGGTTCTCTCTTTGATATTAGTGCTAAAAAATCTACAGCTGTAGCATTTTCCAGATTTTCACAGATACTTTTAAAGATTATTATATTAATTGAAGAATTCACTGCCTTTGAAGGTTTGAAAAGCAGTGCTAGGAAATTGAGTAGTTACTTTAGCATATGTAATAAAGTGTTTTCATGCTGTTTATATAAACATTTCTAATTTAAAAAAATTATGCTTAGTGTATACCAGTGTAGTTGCCCCTTGTAGTAGCATCTTCCATTGTAAGAGAAGTTCAACTGTTCAGGTATAGCCAAAGTCACAGTAACTCAATTTTGCCTGAACAAATGGACTTTTGTGGGGTAATGAATAGACAGTCAGAATCATGAGAAAGAAGTGCCTTCCTTGTGTTATTAGAATGAGAAATTCTTGATTTTATTTTTCCTGGCGAAGAAGGTTGCTTTTTAAGTGGAAGGTTTGTGGGGATAAATTAGTTGGGAGCTGGTATATAACAGCTGTCTGCATCATGTGAGCTTCTGAGCATTTGCTCACTTACAGAGTTCCATGGTTTTTTTTTATTTATGGAATCCATCAAGCACTTATTGATGTAGAATTTTTGCATAGTTCAACAACCCTGCTACTCTTCTGATTTACATAACTAACTCTGGGGAATTAAAAGTGAGAAATGGAAAAAAAAATATTGTTACTGATTTACTACATAAATAACTGATGAAGTGATCAATGTTGTCTGAAGTTTTAAAACAAAAGTTTTGCACAGTATGGGTTAAGAAGTTACTCAGATACACTGCTGTAGAAAGCTCTGGCAAGGATATGCATTTAGGTATTGCATCCCATTCAGCAAAATAATATGCAATTATGTAGAATCATACTGAAATTCAGTACTTAAAAATGCCATCATTTAAAACAATCCAAGACCATAGTCTGGGTTTGTCACACCTTACCTCTTCAAGCAAATTCTACAAATTACTCTACAAATAAAATTTACAAATATTGCTAATTATGTAAGAGTTTTGATCTAATGCAGAATAGTTAGAAGACATCAGTTGCAAAAATATTGTTGAGTGTTATGGTTTGTTATTCTTCAGATGCCATTTGTTTTCTCATAAAATGCAGAAACTTTGTACGTAAAACAAATTTGTATGATCATGATTGGAAGGAACAATTTTGCATTTGAAGTTTTTATCTTGAGTGGTGAACTGTTACCAATTCTGTTTTGACACTGATAAATTTCTGATGAGTAAGATGGTATTTTAAAATTACTTTTTCTTTGAAATTCTTCCTTTTTTCAAGAGAACTAAAGCATGTGAGAAGGCCATTACAGTTGGGCAGACAGTCATCACGAAACATAGGAATACACGATACTATAGTTGCAGAGTCATAGGAGTGACATCTCAACTTTTCTATGAAGTTGTGTTTGATGATGGCTCTTTCAGTCTGGATACTTTTCCTGAAGACATTGTGGTAAGTACTTTCTCAGATACCTGTTTCTTTCTGGTTTGTTTTTTTGGTTTCTGTTTTTCTGTTTGTTTGGTTTGGTATTGTGTTTTTTTTTAAATTAGAGAGTTGGAACCTCTTAAACTATTTCTTTTGACCTTGAGAAGGTAACGTCTTAATATTCAGTTCATGTTTGTTACTTTTGCTGCTGAGGATGATTATTTTCTAATGGGCTTCCAAACCTTGCTTGTTCTAATTAGTCTTTGTTATTTGACCGAATGAATCAAAAGTAATCTTACAAAGTCTTTTAATTAAATAAGAAATATGTATTTAATAAAGGATATGAGAGAGAGAATTCCATATATCCTTATCTGTCTCTCAGAGATAACTTGTAAAAATTCCTTGCTGAATAGAAAAGTCCTGCTGTAATGGGAAGAATAGCTCTCAAGAATCTGTTCTAGCACTTGTTTACACCTTCTGATATTTAGTTTGTGAGATTACATTATTAATGATAAAAATCATCAGGGAGAAGAATGTGTAGTTCATTGCATTTCCAAAAAGCTATTGAGATTTTGATTTCCCTTGTGCACTTACATAAACTGCCACATTTTTCGGAACTGTTAAGGACCATATTGTGCGCTTAGTTAGCACATATGTACAAAATTTGCAGACAATTGGGGAAAGATTCTGTTTCCCTCCACATTTGCAACGGATACATTGGATGCTACCCTTCATTCTGGTCAAGTGCAGCTTGATGTCTTCCTCACGATATGACTAATTCTTATTTACCTTCGTGCTCCTCTGAGTCTTTTTTTGTGCTGAACTGATATTTTTGGTGTACCTCCTGCTAATGATTTCTAAAATTTAGAGTCTTCAGTGAACACTGATATGCGAAAGTGCAGTTTGTTGCCAGACCACTTCTCAATTATCCCTGTGTCCTCTTCTATCTGTAGAGGGGGAGAGTCTGGCATATGCAGTGGTGCATATGAATACACGCTTTGCAGCTCAAGGGGCACAACTCCTAGGATTATTTCGTATTCTTCTCCTGTGAAAATCTTTGAACTGTTCTGTTTCTGCAAGCCTACTGTTTTCCTGGAAGTAGCATTAGCTGACAGGTACATCAGTGGAAACGGTACTGTTTTTCTCAGAAGCTTCTTAGTTATTGAAAAGTCTCATGCCTTTTGAAAATACTATATTTGAAAGTGTACATTTCAGAGCGGTGTATGGGGATTGAGCTGTTTACCTCCCACTAGTCTTAATAGAAGACAGTCAGCACATCCCTGTTACACATCTTTGAAAATTTATCCTTTAATTCGAAACACTCCAAAAGGCTTCATTAATGATCAAAGACATTCTGATTTAGAATGATCAAGATATTAAGCAAATGTGGATGTATTGTTATTAGAAACCCCTCTTTTGTGTATGCCTGCATCAAGGATCTGGTAGGGCAGAGATGAGAAACTGCTTGCCACCCTAGTGGGGTAGTCTGATCTGGAGCTAAGAATAAATGTAATCAAGTCTGGACATGCCTCAGTGCTTCTCAGATAGTGGATGAACAACATATAATTGTTTGATGGAAACACCAAACGAATTTCACATTCCTTAGAGAAATCTTGTTGTGTTTTCATTAGATAATATACCTGCAGCAGTTACTGGAAGGGGAAAAAAAAAATGTTTTTTCTTCTGCCTGGACTAAAACTTGCTAATCCATGCAATGTGCGTATCAGGTGTTAGTGCCGCTGGGAGGACTTATTCATCAAATCTGGTGTGAAAGCAATGTTGCTGCCTATTGAAGAACTTATTTTTCTAATCTGTTTTCACTTTTCAACTAGCTCACAAAGATAGCAGGAGCTTTCTGCTTTTCCAGTATGTGCTGAATCCACTACATAATTTCAGCTCAGCTCACAATAGACCACAATTCTGATGTTCAGACACAGTGATTTATTTTTAAGGAGGAAAATAGGAAGCAGGGAAATTTCAGTCTCAAAGCTTCGTGAAACTCTGTTTGCTTGTAAGCATTCAATAACTACCAAAGCAGGGTATACATTGTTCTCTTCTCATATGTATTTTTCTTGCTTTATGTTAGCATTTGCTAAATTTAGCAGGTTTGTTTTTTAAGTGTTAGATATAGGCATAGCTATATAGGTTTTTTTATTTCAAGCTATTTCTTGGGTACTCTACCTGGTTTCTATCTTGTCAGAATTTCTTAGAGTAATCACTCCTCGATTACAATGTTTAAACCCATTAGATAGCTTGTTGATGTGCTAACCAGTCAGCTTTCCCTCAAACCAGCAGGTGTGAGAGAGTGCAAAGAAGAATACGGGTACAATTTTTTGCTGGAAGAAACAGCAGAACAACTTTCCCTGTAAGTCATGGAAAGACTGCAGTGAGGGGGATAGTACATGATATCTTAAAGGAGGTGAGATGAGAGTTTTAGCAGTTAGTTTAACGATGCATGCACACAAGTAGGGAGTGTGTATGCTGCAGTCCCGAGTATCTGCTACCAACAGACAGCATGTCTGTGTGCCACTTGCCACTTCTCGAAGGATTACTGCTTTGTACCTTGTCACACAGCCTCTAGCTCAGCACCAGGAGGAGTATTGTCCTGCGCAGCAGGATAGATGTCAGTTTACAGATTATAGAATCACAGAATCATTTTGGTTGGAAGAGACCTTTAAGATCATCAAGTTCAACCGTTAACCTAGCACTGTCAAGTTACCACTAAACCGTGTCCCTCCACACTACATCTACCCGTCTTTTAAATACCTCCAGGGATGGTGATTCAGCCACCTCACTGAGCAGCATGTTCTAATTCTTGATAACCCTTTTGGTAAAGACATTTTTCCTAATTTCCATCCTAAACCCCGCCTGGCACAACTTGAGGCCATTTCCTATTGTCCTATCACCCGTTACTTGGGAGAAGAGACCGACCCCCACCTGGCTACAACCTCCTTTCAGGTAGTTGTAGAGAGCAATAAGGTTTCCCCTCAGCCTCCTTTTCTCCGGGGTAAACAACCCCAGTTCCTTCAGGCGCTTCTCATAAGACAGGCATTAGGAAATGTCTTAGGTCTTTGGCCTGCTCAGATAGGGAGGGTGTCCCACAGTTGGTTTTTGGGGCTTTTTTTTTTTGTTAGTACCTGACAGACATACCTTCACTGGCATATCTTGGCAGTTTGCTAGAAATAAATATTCTAGATATTTAGCTAGGAGTTTTATTTGTTTTTCTATATATTGTGGCTGTCAATAATGCCTCAACAGCAAGTATAATTAAAATATATATACATATATAGGTAACCTGAAGTTAGAGCGAAGGATGAAGTTGTTCCCACATTACCTTATTAAAATCTCAGCTAAACAGGGAGGCCTTGCAGTATAGTTGGTCAGGGGCAGAAAAGTCCCACCAAAATGTATTGATTGCAAGGAGGAGAGGAAGAAAAAAAATAATTGTGGAGTCTAGCATGATTTGAGCCTGTGAGGAGGTCTGATTACAGGAGAGCTGAACACGCCTCTCCTGAAATGGTAGACATCCTTCCAGGCTGCTTGTAAGTACCCTGGTCCTCCAGTGACCAGTTTACACAGAGTTATTTACTGTCCTGGTTTCACCTTTTGTTTATCAAGCAAACTAGGTGAACAAAAATGAGTGCATTTACTCTTGCTGCCATGACACCCACATTGTGTTTTAGTTTACTATTAAGGGTATAAATGTAAAGGTTCTCTGTTGAGAAGGTAAAGCTGATCTGTGTGTTGTCATGCCCAGAACACAGAATGGACTTCACTTATTAAAATCTATAGATTGAATACCTTCCTAAGTGGTATTGTAGCTTACGGAATGCTGCTGTAAATGTTCCTTACAAGCAAGAGCATCTTAAAAGTTGAGGAAGTGAGATATGTTTGGAAGGACGCTTGGATGCTATATTCCGGCATTCATGAGGTTTTTTTGCATAACCACATTACGGTAATTTTCTGAGGTCCCGATAAAATCCGAAAAGCATACTCGTAAAAAGGTGTATATTACGTCAGATTAAGACATTCAAACTGCAGCTGTCAAAAGCAGGAACAAGAAATTATTTTTGCATATGTCAGGTTGGTCTGTTCAAAGTCTTCCTTGATTTTTTTTGGTCTACTACTGTTTTTTGAAGTGGATGCCACCTTACCTGAAAAAAAATTCAAGCATGAACCCACCCCCCACCCTAAACAGAGGATTTTTTAACTTACTAACATACTAATAGGGATACTTGGAATCCTTAACGGAATTATGCTGATACATATGCAAATAACCTTCTTTCAGTAGTGAAACCAAGAGAGCCTTCCTTGTGAAGAGAATGGAGGAGATTAAGCTCTATATTTCTGTGTCTATCAATACTTCAAATTCACCACTGGCAGGGGAGCGAGGAGTAGGGCTATAGAGAACTCTGACAGCCAAAGTACTTCACTGAAATTATCATGAAGGCTACAACTTCTTACAGCATGCACCTAAATCTCACAAAGCCCAAAATTATTATTCTCTGCTTTCTTTGTAATAAAATGGAGCACATTTTAGTTGCCAGTATTTGAAGAAAAACTTTCCAGAATAATAGTAATATAATTTGAGAAGCTATTAAAAAAACCCAAAACAATCTGACTTTTCTCAGCCAAGGACCTTCTTTGCCATCCTCTACCTCTGTCCTGACCCACAAATGCTTGCTTTGCACCCATACAAAATTATGAAATCAAAGTTTCGACATCTGGTGACCCACAGTCTAATGTATACACATGCTGCGTGCATAGCCTTACCAATTAGTCTGTCTTTCTTGATGACTGTGGACTCGCTGAGATTCTGAATGATCCTTCCTGGCCTAGATGTCTGGCAAGAGTTTGAAGCTGCATAGGCATTTATAGTCTTAGAAGATGCTCAAGACGAGGTGGACTAATTGGGGTAAAGTACAGGCAAAGGAGTAAGGCTGTATACAGATTGTCCCAAGGATGGTTTTATTAGACTAATGAGAGACAGAATAGATTTACTTCATCCTCCTTTGAGATGTAGAAGAAATGGGATTTAGCTGGACAGTTCTTCAAAAATTATTTCCTCCACAGGCTAGCTAAAGGGAACATCAGTTTAAAACCATAATATGCCACTACATAGGTGGGACTTTTTGGATATGCAGGTTAGAAAAGGTGGCGCTTTTGGGCACCATGAGTGTCAATGCTCCGGATGTAGCTTAAAGAATAAAGTCTTACTTCTTGACAAGAACTTCTCCCTAATGACTTTGTCTGGACCACGACTTCCAGTGGTACACTAAATATGTGTCTGCATATGTCTATGTGGACACTCAATCAGCTTTTCAATTTATGCATATGTTAATACTTTTGCTACTGCTTTTGAAAAACCATACTGCTTGAACAATGGACATTTGGAAATACTGGGCTAGCACGTAAGTCTTGACAGTCCATTAAAGTCCACCTGTATGTAAAAAATATATGACTCCAGCCCTTGTAATTTCCAAAGGATGCTGTGTTTTTTTGAAAATCTGTCCTACAAACCAGATGTATGTAACTTTTCCTCCGTCAACCTTGTCTGGCATTATGAATGACTGAACTCCTGACTAGTTTCCAGCATTTTTTCCAGTGATTTCTCTTCTGTGTGCCCTTCTGTCTTTACCTCTTCTGACAACTGTTTGCTGTATGTCCACCTATTCAAATCAAAACTTTAAATAGTAGTGCTTACCTGCTTCCTTGTATCTATGAAAGACTCATTAGACTTCTGACAGACAATAATAGCTTACTGTTGAGTTTTATTATACTGGCATAAAAATCTGTCAAGAATGGCTAAGGAAATTAGAACTGTTGAATTCACACTCTTTCTGGGCAATCTGTAGATACTTTGGATGCACTCCAGTGTCACTATCACCAGCGATTTCTGAGAATGTGAAATAGAAAAGCAAGCAATGCATTTCTGAAAGTAACAAGAGGATAGATGGTATTTGGTATAAACTTAGTCAAAAAGTCCTCAGAACTAACTGTGTGATGTGGGAAGAGAGACCTAATGAATTGTAATAGGTTTAGCAACCTTTTTTTCTTACTTCTTAACTGAGACAACATTGAATCTCTGAGCTGAATAATGCACTACTCATGTTGGGCTGGCACAACTTTTTTTGCAGCATTATAAAACCACCTGCTGTGTAGTTGAACTTATTATTCAGCAATTTATATGGTGTGACCACTGACACACAATTCTGAAAAATTCTGGAAAGCAAATCTGGGAGCTGCATAACATGTCTCTGAGGAGAAAACTTGGGTTTCTTTTCCTGGTTAGATAGATTTGTAAAAATTGTGTAAGATTTTGCATTCTTGTTCTGAGAAATACTCCAAAAGGTTAAATATATATATATGTTTTGAAGAATTTATTTCAAGTTTGTGTGAGCCGAGAAATTTATTTTAGCACATTTTTATAACTGTGAACTTTTGCACTGGATTTGCAAGTGCTGATACACAGAATGCTATGCTTTGTACATGCCAGTCTTTGTTTGGATCTTCTGAATAGTAACAAAAATGAATTCCTGTTTCTAAAACTGTGGTCTTATTAAGTTAAAATCAAGCTTTTTAAAAAAAAAAGACTTAAGTTATAAGGCTTCAGACTGAAGGCTTTTATTCCATTGTTTAACTCTTGAAGCTGCAAGACATCAAAAGATGCAGTGGTCTGATTCTAATCTGAAACTTGTGCAGTACTATAACCGTTTTGATTTAAGTGAGTTACTTTCACTTTACTCTGTTATGGAGAACAGAAGTGATTTTTCTGTAGCTCTTGCTTTTTCTTTGTTTCCTGCTACAGTAGAAAGACAACTTAATAGAGAAGCATAAAAAATGAATATAGGATAGATTAAAGGCAAATTAAAGCTTCAAATATGAGTATTATCTTTACACAGTTTCCTGTGTATAATGTCCTTTCCATTTTATAATGGAATGCTTTATGAATCCATATCAATAATGATTTTAGATGAGTTGAAGGTAATGCCCCCACAGCTCAGCAGGAGAAATAAAATGGAAGATAATCCATTACTTTGCAGTTTACAATAAGATGGCTGACTTTTCTGTCTCTCACCTGCTTCACTGTAATATATTACAATGCTTCTTGTGCTTGCGAAGTGAGTGTGCGTCCATGTCCAGCAGCACAATGACTACAGCCGTGATGAGCATTTGGAGCACAGTGAAATCCCTGGAATTGCACAGGAACCACTGGGATGAGGTTGGACTGCTGGGAGTGGGGGAGGAGCATTATTTCCCCTCCCACCTTTTTTGTGAGGTAACCCAGGATTTTTAGGTCTGGTAATTTACCCTATTTGTTATGTCTTTTAGAAGTAGGTTATTTCCAGACTTGCCATGTGTTTTTGTGGGGTGGTGGTGGGAGGGGAAGAAGGAGCATTTTCCTTTGTGCGTGTTACAACCTGAGGCAGGGGTGGGAGCAGAACATGAGCTGCTCTTGCACTCGTCTGACTGCAATTGATTTACTGGGAACTTTAAACCTTTAGGCCTTCACGGATATATAGGTAAGCAGGATACGAGGTTGTACCGTAGGATTCAGTCTTATCTAACTTTAATGTAAGCATAAGCTCTAAAGGAGCCTCATACTTCAGTCACGCACAGCGAATCAGATATCCTGGTGTCCTTGCCAACTTCACCTTCCTACCACTGACACGGAGTTTTGTCCCATAAGAGTATATCATACCCCCAGTTAAGCCTTCCTCGGTGTCCTCTGTGCTGCACCATATTGTGATGCCTACTACCAGCCTGGACATCCTAAGCCACATTCTGCAATGTGAGTTTGTATCTGTCAATTAGCATTATATGTGTGTTCTTGTTATTAATACTTTGTGGAAAGGCAATGTAACAGTTGGAATAGTAACTTTCTAAGCTGAGTGGAAAGTAAGAAATTTTTAGACGTATTCAGGAATGCATGATCCAATTTGTTTTTCCGTTCCTTTGGTGAAAGCATATATTCACTTTGTAAGAGAAGATTTGGTAATATTTTAAGGACAACATATTATATATAAAGTCAAAGTATTTTTATATGTGCATTCTGTGGTCCAAGGCTAAATTTGTTGAATTACAGTAACTA
Source organism: Burhinus bistriatus (assembly GCA_013397275.1). Taxonomy (NCBI): domain Eukaryota; kingdom Metazoa; phylum Chordata; class Aves; order Charadriiformes; family Burhinidae; genus Burhinus; species Burhinus bistriatus. The sequence continues at coordinate 40,449 of VYXH01000578.1, forward strand.
TTCTGTTAATCTGGTGATTTCACTGAATTTATACCAATTCAAAACCAGAATTGCACTCCTGGGAATCAGGCCTGCTCTTTCAAATGCTAATGCACTGTGTAAATTGCTGTTCCTGTTTAGATAAAATTCTGACTGTGGCAAATTAGCTACCACTCTCCTTTTCATTCAAATTGTCTTGGAAAATGTGAAACCTAATTCTGTGTTTCTAAAAATTTGCGTTAAGTACCGTATACTGTCAGCTCCCAAAAGAAAAACACAGTTTGACAGTCTGTTGAGATCAGCGGTTGTTTGCAGAGAGTTTCCACAATTTGTTTCTCCACTTCTGCTATAATGGTGTTGGTAGATATATTCACTGTTTGCAGCTGTGGTATGTTATTTGTCGATATGACAAGTTTTTCTAAATCAGAGGTATTAGTCATGACACGACATTAGTCACGCTCCTTATGAAACAACCACTGGTGAGCATGGCTGTGGAAGCTTAATCACTAGCACTCATGTTGAAAGTTAATGTTAGCTGAAGTAACGTGGACAGAAGACTTGCATTAATTGCCTTTGCAGAATGGCCTTGAGGACGTGGCAGCTCCATCCTCAGGACTGTTCAGAGGTACCTTTCCTGCTCTGCCACGGGAACCGTTTTCTCTTGTGAGTCTGTACAGCAGAAGGTAACTCTTCCTGACAGTGTGATCACCCCGTGCTTAGTTCTGTGCTCCTTCCCTTTCAAACCATCTTCAGCTGGTTCCTGTCAATACAGAGAACACTATCTCATGGTAGGTACCCTAGTAGCAGTGATGTAGGATAGTAAATTTAACTCAGGTCCTAATTTAAGGGGAAAATTTAGAAACGACTGCTGCAGTTCAACTAGAGTCAACGAGAGGAAAATTTCTGTGCAAAAGCACAATAATCAGGCTACTGATTAGTTTTTCCTGCTTTTTCATGTTGTGAATCTGGGGACTAGAAATCCACTTGAAGTCTTATAAATGAAGATCAGATGTAGTTAGTGCATTCTGTCTGTGTTGTGAGGAGTAACTGTTAATTTTGTGATTAATACCAGAATGCTTGTTTGCTATAAATTGAAATGAATGTGCTATGAATTGAATTTGCTGTGAAATGAATTCCAGTTTGTCCAAAATAGGAGGATAGAGATGTTGGTTACTCAGTTTTGGAGACGGTGCATGAATTTTAAGTTATTTTGCAGAAACCATGGCATTTCCAGGATAAAAGCCCAAATGAGTCAATATTATGGCTTTCTCCATGCAAACTGTAGTTAGATTGGGTAGTGCTAAAGTCTGAGCCGTTCTTATAGATCTACGCAATGCAGGGGATGACAGAAATGGACAGTTTCTGTTTCACAGTTTGATGTTAATAGTATGTATAAATCTACGAACAAACAACAGATGAGTGATAGTAAAAAAACATGTTGATAGAAAGGCCAGGTTTATTACAATTACAGAGTCTGGTTTAGCTCTAGTTCCTCTTTTTGGTATCTGTTTTTCTTTGATCTTTGAAACCTCAGGGCTAGATTATCTGCTTTCAGTCTGCCAGGAGGAGGATTACAATATTGTGCCGTGGCCCCTGTGCATCAGGGATGGAACAATACGGAAAGGATCTGTATCACCAGGCACATTGTGAGGCTGAAGCCAGGCTGCTGCTTACCTCTGCCTTTTGCTGTTCCTTCTTGCCAAGTTGATGACAGCAGCATAGTGGATTCACAAAAACCCTCTGATACAGAAAGCCACAGCAGCACAGTGAAGTGTATTCTTACACAGTATTCCTGCGAGACTGCTGTTGGTTGATTGAAATATGTCTTCCTAGAGGGTTTTGATGTCATATGGTACAGAAATAACGAGTGACTTCAAAGGATGAAAAATATGTTCAGCTAAACTAATTTTTACAAATACTAGTTTTGAGCTTGCATTTAAACTGTCTTTACACTGATAGCATCCTAGGAAAAATAGTGACAGTCAGGTTCTGTGTATATTTATACTATTCCTTTACCATTAAGTAAAATAATTTATACGATTCATGTGTATTTCATTGTCACTGTGTTACAGAGCCAGCCAGCCAAAATAGGATTGGAAGTATGTGCTGGCTCACAAAACCTGTTGCGAGAGCCACACTTAACCACTTTAGCCCTTTATTGTTTATCTCAATTATACCATCAATGGTGTTTGACAAGAATTTGAATACACAATAAGGAATTTTGTGCTTTGTTTTGACGACAAAGCAAATCAGCAAGTAAAACCCAGGAGTGTCAAGGAGATGCAGAAATCTTGCTCAGTGACATTGAGAAAAAATGCTGTAATTTGAATACAATTTAAATAAACAAAAATATTTTATTTTGACTACAATCTAAACAATAGTGATTTGAAAAAGAACAGAGCTCAACGCTGTGTCAGTTAAACAGATAAAAAATTCTACTGATGTTGAGGAAAATAAAATAGAGGTTTCTGAGGTTGTTCATGGGATGAGGGCTGCTCAGTGAGACACTCTCCTGAAGAAAGAGGTGCCAGCCTGTTTATGTTTGCTGTCTTGGTTAGTGCTTGATGATAGTTTGATGCTCCATGTTGTGGATTTTGTAGAGGCACCCTCATGAGAAATGGGTAGAAGAATGTTATGGGTGTGGTAGATTTGAAAATTATTTAACAAGTTCCAGAAGAATGAAATGGTTCAGAAAAGGAAGAGGCTACTCTGCATGTCTAACAAATTACTTTAAATGATGCAAGTTTACGAATGTAAACCTCAGGTTTGTTAAACAGCGCAGCTATAAGGGAAAAAATTCTGCTTAATCAGATTATCAGGTTACAAGTGAATAAAAGTAAACTTCAAGAGTGAACTCCTTGCGTACAACGGTTCCACTTAATACTGTATACCACAGACTGATTTTTCTTCAATATCTTTACAAGTTTTTGGCCTTAT
>VYXH01000578.1:43537-61930 GCA_013397275.1 Burhinus bistriatus
GAAAAAGAAATCTCAACCTTCATTGTATTGGTTTTTATATATATATATATATATATATATATATATATATAAATAAATGTTTTAGGGCTGTGTTTAGGGAAAACTGGTCTCCAGTAATATACATCAGCTGTAGAGGAGAGTCTTCAGACTGTTAATTATGGATTGCAAGTGTCTTCTACCTCACAATGTTTCATTCTCCTCTTCCCTATTAACCCAACTGTAGGAGCACAGCTGTAAGAACTGAGTTTAGTAATCTCCCACGGAAAATATTCTGATCTGATCAAGATGGAGATTGATTGTCTTCATCCTAAAAGGAGAAAATCCACAGACTGCTCATGCAAAAGTATAAGTGGGAGGCAAAAGTAACTTTTAAAACAAGAGATACTAGTCTAGGTTGTCAGTTGCGGGGCTGAATTGGGGACCTTCATCATCACAACTCTTCTGTCCTCTCTTGAGGCAGGGTAGGATCACATTATCGAAACAATTAACAAGAGCCAGTTGATCTGACAAAGTTGCCCCCTGATTTGAATAGATAAGTATTGGCATTTTTCCATTTGAATAGTTTTCTAGCAACAATTTTAAATATTTGACTACTGTTGGGTTTATACCTCCTCTAAGAGATGCCATATGGGCTGCATTTTCCTCTTTTCAAACAAATTCTTGAGATACAATGACCAAAGTTATTTCTATGATATTAAATACAATTTTAACCTTTATGACCATTACACAGTTAAAGGATTTAATTGATCCCTTCTTCACCAATCACATTCCACATTCACCAAAGGCTGAATCAGATTTGGAAGGTTATGATTCTGTTCAGGCTCCTTAAAGATCAAACATTGAGCTATAAGCTGACTATTGAAAGGCAGAACATTGTACAAGCTGGTGAAAAACTTTTCATGCTGCTAGATTCAGGACGAATGAAATGGGGAGGGGTTTGTGTTCAGAATATTCAGAAATGTTTTTGAGAGCTTTTTTCTTTTCATGTATTTAACCTGAACAGAGTTCTTTTTTAAGTGTTATTAAATGATCTATTGTAGTCTCCAGGTCTTTTTTGTTCAATTGCTGCCTTCCTCACTGGGGAAAAAATCCCTCAAATGGAAAACTTTTTGTTTTTCACTAAATTCTCCAATATTCTACGTTGGCCATGCCAATATTTTCCTTTCTAAGATTTTTTTCTCTATCTAGCTTTCTGTCAGACCGGAGACTCTACATTAACATTGGCTGATATTTGTAGTCACAGAATAATTTAGTCCTTTCCCACTACAATCTTGACATGAAAGACTACAGTATCCTTTCTACTATCAATTTCACTTGCAGACTTCTTTTAGCCAGTGCCTGAAGATATGAGCCAATTTAGCCATGTTGACTTCAAGCATTGCACCACAGAGTTTTTTCCTTCCTCTGAATTCACTAAAGATATTTGTTTTCAGTGTGGCTCCTTTGGATCAAAACTAGAAGAAGTCAAAGGCTCTTATATTCTTATAATTTCCAAAATAATTGTTGAATTTGAAATAGCTGAATTAGTAACATAATTGCCAGGCAAAACGTTGTCAAAATAAAATTATAGGTATCCAAGGAACATCCATTTTTCACAGTTTTGGAGAATAGTCTCAATAGTTCGTAAGTTCATCTTAGACCAGAATATCTATACATTTTAGCCTTGATTTAAAGCATTTGAACATATTTTTTTAAACTTTTTAAAAATTCAGGCATTTTCTTCAGATGTCAGTGGCTATAGTCAAATTATGGGAATCTTGAAGCATTTCACAGTTCCTGGATTCAAGTGCATGCTTCAGGTGCAGACTTCCTCCCTCCCTTTTTTTCTTAGTGTGGCTCCACATTTGTTCCTAGTCTGTGTCAACCATCACCACCCTGCCACTGCAACTGGAATTGCTACTTGCAAATGCTCTGTCCAGCCTTAACGAACCAAAGTAGTGGTCAACCTCTGTGGTAAAAACAGAGGAATATCAGAAGAGAAAAACAGCAAAAATGTCTGCTTTATCTGTAGTGCTGTACACAAGAATTCCTTAGTGACAGCATAGGAGACAAACCCAGTATTTCAACATATTTCTCTAACATATATTGCAAATGGTTCACTTACTATTTCAGTTCAATGCATGTAGTGAACCCCAAAATGAATGTTTCTAAACCAGAAAATGCCACCTGTGAGAAACAAGAAAAGCTTTAGAATTATTGTTATTTTCAGGTTTTTGCTCATAAAGAAACTTTTTTGAATGGCTGTAAACCTAGCATGGGTGAGACCATACCTGGGTGTTGTGTCCAGTTATGGGCTCCCCTGTACAAGAAGGATGTGGACATACAGGAGCAAATACAGTGAAAGAATATGAAGGTGATGAAGGGACTGAAACATCTGTCATATGAGGAGAGGCTGAGAAAGCTGGAGCTGTTCAGCCTAGAGAACACTAGACTCAGGGGGGTTTTTTCCAAGTGTGTAAATACCTGATGAGGGAAGTAAAGAAGATGGAGCCACACACTTCTCAGTGGTGCAGAGTGACAGGAGAAAATCATAGAATCACCTAGGTTAGAAGGGACCTTTAAGATCATAGAGTCCAAACATGAACCTAACACTGCCAAAACTACCACTAAACCATGTCCCTCAGCACCACGTCTACCCATCCTTTAAATACCTCCAGGGATGGCAATTGCACCACTTCACTGGGCAGCCTGTTCCAATGCTTGATAACCCTTTCTGTGAAGAAAGTGTTCCTAATATCCAATCTGAACCTCCCCTGGTGCAACATGAGGCCATTTCCTNTGCAGGTAAACATGCATGAGGAAGGGCAGTGGGTACCAACTGAAATACAGGAAATTCCTTTTTCTTCACTTAGGGAAAGACTTTTTTACTGTGAGACTTGTCAAATGTTGGACTAGCTGCCCAGAGAGGTGTTGAAGTTTTCATCCTTGGAGATACTCAAACCCAACTGGACATGTCCCTGAGCAACCCTCTGTAGCTGACCATGCTTGGAGCTGGGGCTCTGAGCTGGAATATGAAACTGGACACTTAAGTGAATAGGCTTTTCGGTACAGAAGGGCATGATTTTGTCTATTTGTGTGAAGAAGAAAATATACTGTGTAACTGTATGGGAAGTTTACATGGTTTACAAGCTGAATGTAGACTGAGACCACACTATGTTATTTACAGCTGGTGTATGGGGATGTTGAAGGATTGCTGTATTTTGATGTCTGACTTTTCATTATATGACTGAGAAAAGTGAGGTTGCATTTTTGTAATTTCGTCAGCTTAAGAAATCATTCCCCAGAAGAAAATGGTGAGAACTATTTTTGCAGTAAAAGGATAATCTCTAAAATGGTGATGTAATTTGAAAATAAAAGAGAGGAACTCTGGCAGAAATCAGCAAAAACTATTTAGTGAAGGTTTCCCAAACATTGTTGTGATACATGAATGGGATTGTTATTTGTCTAGTTATTTGCATGAGAACTCTAATTTTCCATATGAGCAATTCCTTTAGCTATCCTAGAGAAGCTGTGAGATGTTTTTCTTGTGCAAGGTGCAAAGGGAACAATTCATGCTAGGCTTTTGTTCTTGAAAAATTAACGTTTGGCTTGACATTGTTGATCAATTTTTTCTTTTCAGGAAATTTGCTGTCTTCAATGATACGTTTTAAAAGTTTGTTCAAGACACTTAGCCAAGTGTCCTTTTTGCACTTTAGCAATAAATAGGTAGAGGAAGAAGTATGATAATGATAAGCATCTTGACAGTCATCACTGAGAAGAGAGCATTAAAAATATAGTCCCATTTAATTTATAGTCAGAGCTATGATAGTATTTAGCAATCCCTGTCTCCTGAGAAGTCATAATTATTCCACTGTTGGAAAGAAGGCAGCAGCTATACTCTGCCCTTTCCCCTCTCCCCCTGCCTGTCCTGGAAATACTGGAAAGGGTAATACAGTAATGCCACCTACTACCCCAAATATATAGTGAAGTTGAAAGGATACATCTTTCTGTGTCTGTCACAGCAACCTTTGCCAGGCAGACATGCAGGGCTTATTTTAGAGCTGTTCCCTTGGCACCGCACCTTAGGGATGACAGACAGTGTTGTCATGCAGGAAAATGTGTTTCTGTGAAAATCCAGCTTTTCACTTTTCTCATGCATTGAATCAAATTCATGGATTAAGATACATGTGATTAAAAACAGTTTATAAAGCCTGGATTTGGCTGGCATGATATTATAACAAGATAATGTCCCAGTAAGGATCATTGTGGTGCGTTTTTGCTCCCACATTTTGAATTCTTTGTCATGATGATCGCTGGCTTCTATTGGAAGTCAACTGTTGAACTGAAAAATACAGTATTTTTGTAAATTATTCTATGTAAACCTGAGAATTTGGAAATGGTAATAGTACTGCATCAACCTGAGATACTACCAGGTCCTGCAGGACCTTGTCACTGAGTCCTTGTACCTGAGTCCTTGGCTTTGTCTTTTCCCTTCCCAGCCTAGACGTCTTAGCAGTGAGCTCAGCTAACATGGTCACCGAGGAGAATACCACTAACTTAGTGCTAATTTACATGACAAACCTTGTGATGTAGTCAGTACAAACTATAGATGCCTTTATTGGGGTGAGTATTTGGCACGGAGAGCTTCCAAAGAATTGGTGAGCACAGACTCGACACAATCCTTTTCTGGTCCTTCATTATTTCCTCATGTTGACAGCTGTTGTTACGGTGTGTGGTCAGTGTGCTCTGCAATTTAGTCATTTATGTCATTCTGAGTTGTATGGGGCAAAAGAAACCATAACAAGGGTATGTTGCAACTAGCATAAACTGTGCTGCTGAACAAGTCAGGTACAAAATCTGGGCAAAACACAGGAAATAACCTGCCTCATATCCTCTGGGGAAAAAAATAAAAAAAATCCCACCTAGTTCTTCTTTGTAAGCATTTGGATTCTTTCAGTATTTCTCCATCAGCTAAGCAAAGAACTCATTGGCATTTATAGGTTGATCCATCAGGGTGTGTTTCAGTCAGCAAAGTTAGCAACTGGGAAAAATACGCTGTGGTTAACAAAACATGAGTTACTTGAATATGTAAAAGAGAAAGCGTTGCACATACACAATTGCACTTTAGTGATCCTTATTTTCAATATGTGATGGAAATTAATTTTGGGGAAAATGTATCACAGTTGCTGATAGCTATCTGATTTTTGCATATGTTACTTTGCCAATGCAGCATCAAGCTGTGAAGAGAATGCTTCTTTGGTTAGTATTTCATTTTCATAAAGGCTAACAATATCTTCTGTTAGCCCGTTAGGAGGATTATAAAACTTGAAACACACAAGGTAATAAATCTCCTCCAATACCAAGTTGTAAAAAGCAGTTTCCTGGTAATTTCAAAGTGTAGTGGCTCACTCACTGATTTGAGAATCCATACTTCTTTGTAACTAGAGCAGAGATTGCCTAAGGCTGGGCCCACCTGCAGAGGGAGAGGTTGTCCAAGTGAAGTGGCCTGATGGAAAACTGTATGGTGCAAAGTATCTGGGAACAAACACAGCTCACATGTATCAGGTGGGTGTCTATATTTATTACCATGTGCTTGTTTTTCAGATGTCTTTATTGCAAATTGCTCATTCAACTCTAGCATGGGACTGGCCAGCCACACCTTCAAAGCTGCTGAAGGCTGGAGGGTGGACTCTTGTTGTGATTGCTAATGCATTTAAACTAATAAATAAAGCTGGCTAAACCATTAATAAGTGCTGTGCACTCTTTGGGAGTTGAAGTTTCACCTGTTCTTATAAAATCAATAAAATGGGTTATTTAGTAAGAACTCAGGTGAACAGGTGGAACATTAAGATTGAAAGATAACATTTGTTATTTTCTCCAGGTTATTTACTTTTATTTGATGTCAGGTAATTGTACAATTAATGATATAAAATTAAGTATCGGTGTGTGACTACAGTGAACCTTAGGCATTTTGTAAAAGGATAGAAGGGAGGACAGTAAAAAGAATAGCATAAATAGCCCCACATTCATTTGTCTGAGGCACTTCTGAATTAATTTACATGTAATCTAAGGAGTGTTTTATCCTCAGCAAAGGCAAAAGGGAACTGAACACTGAAGGCAAGGCTAAAAAGCTGACTTCTGATTTCAGAGACACAGTAATTGTTTTTTTATATGCTTGCCTTTGAGAAAAATCAGTCAGCAGCTTTGAGTACCCAAGTGAATGGTAGAAACTGCAATAAAACAATCACAATAATAATAGCACTTCTGAAAGAATGAGAATCTAGGTACATTTCATTTATATATATATAATCATTTTCACTTATGTAACTCTTTTCATCTGAGGGCCTCACATTACTCTATAAAAATGGCAAATTTACTATTATATCTGTAGATAAATTAAGGCACAGGGAGGCTGAATGACTTGCTGCATTGACCTTCTCACTTTGCCAATGACTTGCAATCGAACTCAAGTCCTCAAATGCCTGATCCCTTGAGCTAGTCTCTAAATCTTACCTCTTCCCTTATGTTTAGCAGCTGTATTATATTGTGAAGGTGAAAAGTTCTTTATAAAATATAAAGATTATTGTTTTATAGTAACATTAATCTTCTAATCATTTAATCTTCTAAACAGCTGGTCTTCTGAGGAATACTGTGAGGTAGATTAGATGAATGTTATCTTTCATATTTGAAGGAATTTGACATAGTCAAAACAAACTTCTTTGTCTTATTTTAGACTTCTTGGTCAACGTGATGAAATCAGTTTAGTTTAAGGAAAATTGATTAGTCTGCAGAGGTTCAGTAAGGTTTGGAGTTTCTCAGCATTACAGTAAACTGCCTTCTAACAACCCCTATCACAGGGGAAATAGGAAAGATTAAAGATTAGAGGGAGTCCAGAGTGCACTACATAGGACTTTGGAGACAAACAAGTATTTCAATCTGTAGGATGGGAGACGAGGCTACCACAACATGGCTACAGATTACAGAAAGTCCATGGAGGGTGCAAGGCTAACCTCAAGACACATTAGTAGTTCTTCCTCTGATCCTTCTGCACAGCTTGTTTGATAGCTCCTAGGGCCCATGCATGCACATACTCCATTATTCTTCAGGGTTGTGAGGTCTCTGTTGCAGCTTTGAGATTCTCTTACCAAGTCTTTTGTGATTGCTTAGATGGTACAAAAGGAAGGACTGAAAAGGACTCTGAAATGAGTATCATGATCTAATAAGGCACATCTGTTGTACTTGGATAAATCTGTGAGTTTTCGTCGTGTTCATGGGACATTGGTACCAAATGTGACAGTACTTGCATCTGCAAGACCTGTGACACAATGCACCAGAATTTGTGTCATCCAGTTCAACATTTGCGACCCAGTGTCCTACACAATCCCTAAGCAGAGTTATACATGCCAAGTGAAGCAGGTACTCAGGTGAAATTGTTAATGTGATCTACGTTTGATGTCTTGATAATTTTTGATATTGACATTGACTATTTATATTTTAGCTTCATTTGAGATATTAAATTATCTGTTCACCCTGTTACTTGCTTTGTAACACTTTCAGCTGACCCTTTAATTTATGATGTCCTGATAAAAGAAAAACTCGTGGAGAGAATAATGTACTACACAGACACAGTAAAGCAGCAGAAGTCCAAATAAAATAACTTGCTGGATAAAATTGATGATTTGAAATGTAGTCTGGATTAAATTGGAGCTATTAGAGATTGTGGGTTTATATTTTGCATGACTCATGATATCATTGAAAGTCTTAGAGAAGCTCTTGTTGCATTTGGCTTTAACGGTATGGCAAATTTATTTCCAGTGTGGTATGCTGAATTATAGGTGAAGAACTTCCAGTTAGTCTTCCTTGTAAATGTTCAATGTATTTCATATGGCAAACATGCCAGATTCTGTGGTTTGATTCAGTTGCTTGCTGCTGTACACTATCAGTAAAAACAAAAAGATTGCACATTCAGGAGGTGGTTTTCTGATCTCATGGAGCTGGCAGAGTTCGTTTCCTGCCCAGTTCTTTCACCAGTGATGCAAAAAACATTATTACCAACTCTATTATGCAAAAAGCATTATTACCAACTCTGTTATGCAAAAACATATTACCAAATATATTATGCAATAAGGAGCAGGAATAGCAGAAAGGCTGCTCTTGCATGCTACTGAAAAATACCTAAATTGGCATAATTTTATTGAACAAGCTTAAGCCAAATTGACTTTTAAGTTCCTCTAACGTACTACTAACAGACCAGGCTTATAGGGTTAGTAACAGGATCAGAGAGGAGCAATGATGACTTCTGTGACTTCGCTGTCCATCTGTGCTCTGTGTATTTTAAATGCATTCCAGATCTGTACATCCCTGTTAAATTGCTCTAAAAAAATTGCTTTTAAAGAAGTTAATAGTTCATGGATCTGTACCCTGACTTTTGAGAATGGATATACTATATCAGATTTTTCAGCTGTTCACAATTAATCCGACATGCTCAGTAATGGCAAGATTTTAATTTGAACATACAAAACCCAGTCCATTTACAAGTTCAAATACCTGATTTTTCAGTTTTGTCTATGATAATACTTTTGATAAGCTAATGTTTTCCTATGTATGCATTTGGGCTTATTCTTCCAACCGAAGTCAGTTGCTGTCATTCATATGGTCTCGTTAAGTCACCTAAAGATGTGGAATGGGACTTCTTTTAAGTTTATACCAAACTTTAAAGTACAGTTTCTGTGGGAACTAAAACTGCAGTCATAGATAATAGCTCAAATTCACAATTGTTAGATGAAGTATTAAAAAAAATAGCAGCAGCTACTGAAAAGACTTAAATGCTTCAAAGCCTCAGCATTTTAACATTCCTAGCACCTAGTTACATTTCCTTTCTCATTTTCTGCTAACGGGGTTCATGTTGGATTAAATCTAAACCTAAGCATGATAAAGCTTTTCATCTTCTGAACAGAGCATTTTAAAGAAATTCCGTCAGATTCAATAAAATTCTGTTAACTGGTATTTCCTTAGTTGTCACTCATACTTTCTTTCTTTTGACATGGTCTTCCTCAACCTTGAAGCACAGGATGTTAAAATTAATTTTTTATTTATTAGAAGCAAGTAAAAAAAATCAGAGGCAAATAAAAATGACATGAATACATTTTAATATGTCACTCCTACAAAATAATGTTGTCTGTATCGTTACTGCTCGGCGTTCCTAATCTAATAAATTTTACTCTATTGTCTATGTGTCAGTGCTGATTTTGAAATCTCTGCTTAGATATTATTTTCAACTTAGGAATGTGTTACCGTTCCTAAGAAATAACATTTTTTTTATGTTTTATCCTAATTTTACCTTCCTAAAATAAATAGTAAAATATTTGTGTATAAATCTGCTGTGTTTAAACATATATTTTTGTTTGGAGACATTCCGAGAAACTTCCTGCAAGAGTTAAATTATTATTTTATTTTTAAATACCCATTTTTCAATTAGGTTGAGTTTGAAGATGGTTCTCAAATAGTAATGAAGAGAGAAGAGATCTATACGCTAGATGAAGAGCTTCCTAAGAGAGTAAAAGCACGTTTTGTGAGTATTTTCTGATGATAACTTTATAGTATATATATGCTCAAAATGCCAATAACACTATCCTTGGCTTTATTCTGGATTTGCAATTTAAACTGGACAAATATTTCCTGAAGCCTGTACTAATATGACTGGCTGAATCAGCACAACAACTAGCACAAGTGTCCATTTGCTAGTGAGAATGGTTAGTTGTTCTTCCAGTACAGGCAAATGCTATTGTCAAACATAATTCTTTTCTCCTAAAAGGGACATCTTGGGAAATCATCTGTCAGATCATGAATTATCAAGTTAGTAAAATTTTTAAATTGACAGACATTCTGTTCTTTCAGTATGCTTATAACTCTACATATTTTTAAAAACTTTCCAAGTTCTCAGAGCTTTCAGATTTTTAAAAGCATTGAATTTAATAAAAATGCAGTTAACTTGTTCTAAGAAACAAAGTACCTGATCAGAACTCAGTAATGTCACTGGCAGGACTCATCAGCATTTCACTAGTCTCTGGTTTAAACCTTTGCTGTATTATTTTAGTTTCCTGCAGTTTCAAACAACATCCACCAGCTAGTTGTTTATATGTGTGCGACGTGGAAAAGTGCTGAGGTTCATAAAGAGCATGACAAAGTTTGAAAAGGGAAAGTTCTGCTATACCGTTGTTGGAGGAAACAATGTGCCTGCTGTTACCTGTCTTTGTCATTAATGCTAAATATTGTGTCTACTCAGAAGAGCACCATGTTCTTCTCATCCCCATGTCCTATTCTACAACTGTTTGTTCAAAACTGCGTTGCAAGTTAGAAGTTAATTTGCTTAACACATGAAACCAAAGCATAAAGAAGCAAAAATCTTCTCATAATTGAGAACAAACAATAATTCACTGATCTGAATAAAAAATTCCCTCATATTTAAAGAATACTTTCAGTGAAGCTTTGAAAACAGCAGCTAGAACTGGCCAGTGTTGTAAGAGATAACAATAAAGGGTTTTTACAAATACATTAACAACAAAAAGAGAGCCAGGGGGAATCTCCACCCCTTATTGAATGCAGAGGGGAAGATTGTCAACAAGGATGAGGAGAAGGCTGAGGTACTTAATGCCTTCTTTGCCTCAGTCTTTGATAGTAAAACCAGTCATCCTCAGGCTATTCAGCTCCCTGAGCTGAAAGACAGGGATGGAGAGCAGAATAAACCCCCCGTAATCCAAGAGGAAGCAGTTAATGACCTGCTACACCAGCTGGACAGCCACAGGTCTATGGGGCCAGATGGGATCCACCCGAGAGTGCTGAGGGAGCTGNTTTTCACTGAATTATGAAACATTGGAACAGGCAGCCCAGGGAGGTGGTTGAGTCACCATCCCTAGATGTGTTTAAAAGTCGTGTAGATGTGGTGCTTAGAGACATGGTTTAGTGGCAGACTTGGTAGAGCAGGGTCAATGGTTGGACTAGGTGATCTTAAAGGTCTTTTCAACCTAAATGATTCTATCATTCTATGATTCCATAAAAAGGTGAGCAGTGTATAGTATATTTTCCATTGCTGCACAGAGGTGGGCACATACGCATTACCGGTTCGCACATCTGTTATGTGACATTAATTAGCTGATTCTTGAGAGCTGGGTGCGAGGAGTTATAGGGGAACGATATGTAGAGTTGATTCTTCAGGTATACATCAGATTAGGTTAGTTTGGTGCACTAACATAGCATTACATGGAGAGGTAGCTGAAGAAGGTTTCAGTCTGACTTTCTTTTCTATGCTTCTTGCCACATGCAGCTGCCATCATCATTGTTATCATCATTTCCTTTCATCCAGTTCTCAACAGCCAATCCCACATGGATGTTGTATATTTCAGAAGCTAGAGGTGTGTTGAAGGAGAGGATTGGCATCATGTGTGAAAGGGACAATAAAGCTGGGAAAGGAAGAGGGACAGAAACGTGAGGCTGTCAGCCTGCTGAGGGAGTGTTCACCAGCAGGATTCCGTTTTACTGAAGGAAAAGAGCGAGATTGGGACAGCTCTTTGTGATGGGGGGTGCAGTGATAGAATGTTCTTGGCTAAGACACCTTTTTGGCAATGTATTTGGGATGTGTGCACATCTTTCAGCATCCTGACCACCTTGGGTTAAGACAGATGTCTTGGAAAATGTTAAATGATCCATCTGGTTATATTCAATGGGATCTTTTATTATACTCAGAAAGCATTCCATTACCATTTTTTTGTTTTAGAGACTATGGGTAAAAAGCATTTATAATTAACTGCATGTTCTGTAGCATGTCAACTGTTGCATTTAACAAAGTATAGCAATACAAATGTAGTAAGGTTTATTCTACTCTTTTTAAAATGAAGTTTTTATAGATCAGTATTGATTTTTTTGTATTTGACACCATTAACTTCATAGGGGAGTTAAGTACAGATTAAAAACATTGCATTTGGTGAAGTAAATAAAACAAACCACAGCCTGTGCTCAGAACTTTGCGTGATTTCCTACTATTGCCTCAAATTCTATAAATATGTAGCTTAGTCTTCAAGGTATGCTCAACACCTCCTTCCCCTCTGCATGTTGAAGACTGTGCAAGTTAAAGACACCTTACGGTGTTGTTTCCATCTCTTGAAATAAATGGCACCAATTCCTTCTAAATGATACTTTTCCTAATCCTGGGAATTTTATCATGACTCCAGTAGTGGAAGTTGGTCCAAAATTTTCTGCCACTGCTTTTTCCCAAATGGCTTGCTATTTGCTGTCCCACTGCTTTGTTTCAATTGATTCCCAATGGTTTTAAGTTTGCTGACAAGTAACTGAACTTGTGACTCCGGTTCTTTGCAAATCAGGCAGTGTGCAGGTTTCTTTTCAGAGGTCCATGCCATAGTACCTTGCACTTAAAACTTTTCTGAATAACACAAAGCAGTGGAGAATACTTGATACTGCTAGGAGCAACCCCCCCCAACAATTGCATCACTTCCGTGTTGCTGTTTTTCACTTTGAATTAGTGATTGTATGACCTCTGGATGAAATAAAAAATAACAACTGGTGTTAGTGACATGTTTCTAAGGAACACTACAGACCTAGAGAATTAAATGATGAGTAGTACATGCAAAATATGAAAAAGTAAAAATTACATTTTACATGTGCATTTAAAATATATATCTAATATTTAGACATTTTCCTGAAAACAGTTGTAACTGCATAATCAGTAATTTAGCTAGCTTCATATGTTCTAGTGAAATATATCTGAGTTTCCATGTAACTTGTCTAAAATGTGTCAGAATATGATGGCCTGGATGAAGCTCTATGTGTAATTATTGTCTGGTTTTAGTCTACAGCCTCTGACATGAGATTTGAAGACACATTTTATGGAGCAGATATTATCTTGGGAGAGAAGAAGAGGCAAAGAGTATTGAGTTCCCGCTTTAGGAATGAATATGTGGATGATCCAGGATACCGCACCTTCTTAAAAAGCTCATTCCAGAAGAAGTGCCAGAAGGGGCTATAAAAGAAGCAAGAGAGTGAGAGAGGGATGTTGATTAAAAAACATGCGTCATTATTTGCAATTGGTTTTGGTTTAATTGAACACTCAGCTTTACAGCGAACTAATCTGTACACCAGCCTCATAAGCTGAAGTACTTGAGTTCTGATTTCTTCAGTTAATGTATTAAAGATTTTGTAATGTTTTGCATTGAGAAACTAAGGGGGAAACCAAGTGAGAGTAGGAGGGATTACACCGTGATATGCTGAAGAAAACTTTTTGCATTGAAATAAATGATAAAATTCCCTTTGAATTATGAGAGAAGATTCACATTCAGAGACAGAGGAGACATTTCAGTAAACAGATAATTTCAGTGGATCAATTTTTATGCAGACAGAAAAGGATGTTAAGTTCAATAATGACAGTTTTTATAAAACATTTTTTAAACAAATACAAATATGTACAGTATTAAGACAAAAGCTGTACTTACTTTGTACAGTGCTTTTACATTTTTATGTCACTACTGCTTTCAGTAGGGTTTGATGTGGACTCAACTGTTGACTTAGATATTTTTGGCTTTTAAGAAAGATGTCTTCAGTGCAGCAAAGGTATTTTGTACATTTAAAGAGACAGATTTTGGCAGTTATTTTTAAACATGTTTTTCATAAGGTCTATTAAAAATAGCTATTTGTAAAATATAACTTTCTTTCATTATGGGTATGAAAAATTAGAGTTTGAATATATATGCTTAACAGCCTAGTTTTGAATGAATATATTATGGTCTTCCTTTTAAAATAATATTCTATCGATGTAATAATGTTTTAAAATAAAGAAGTACTGTCCTTTTACTTGCAGCATTTTGTCTGTTGATGTGATTTTCAATTGTATTATTTTATACCTATAGGAATCAAGAGACTTCACTATATGCAGTATGCCTGTGGTTTCCTGAACACAACAGAATATACACACAGACACATATGGCTTGGTATTAAAATGCGAACTTGATAGATAATGTACTTCCATTTCTTGTCTTTTTATTTCCCTTCAGTCTTTGGAATCTTGACCTTTTTGGATGTTTCACAGAAAGCAGAAAGTCTGAATTTGTCTGAAACACTTGGGTATGTGAAACTAGAAGAGAGCTTTATCAAAATAACATAATCTGTTTCTTATAAATTGGACCGTCAGCAGGATTTCTGACTGTCTGCCACAGGAAAAAAAGCCCTTTCAAAATCCAATTTAAATCTGAGCATTGCTGTTTCTAGAGTTCTGCTTGCAAAAAAACCTCAATATATGGACCCGAAAAATTTTTCATGACGAACCCAGTCCTTTGCATGTTGAGACACACAGATCTTCGTTTCACTGCAACCCTTACATGATTATTCTTATTTTTTTCAAGTGGATAGTGAAATCTTTTCATTTACTATGTGACATCTCAGTTAACAATTTAATTTTTCTCTGTTACATTAACTATCTTTTCTTGTACCACGAAAACAATCAGAATCACTTAGTCTAAGAAATTGCTTAGCTGTGACAATTGAAATGTACTCCCAATTGACAACACTTTCTCTAGGGGTAGTGTGTTGTGGTGGGTACCGTCTGGCATATTTCAGAATATCAGAGCTCTTTCTGGTATTGTAAAAGAAAAATAAAAACTAGTGATACATTTGCAACATGCAAGATTGCTGTAGCCTTCTAGAGTTAAATGCAGCTGATAATCTAATTATTGATGCTCAGTTTCAAAATACTGGTCTAGGATAAGAGTGCTTTTATGATCCACCATGAACATTCAAAACAACTATGACATTAATCGGTTATGTTCATATAAATATATTTTGTAATTAAGTGAATGATGCTATGGGGGTACTACAGAGGCTAGAAATCAAAGGTATGTTCTTTGGTTGGATCTGATATGACCTGTTATGACCCCTTGAATAAACTGCCTCATCTGTATAAAATGGATCCAGCATCTTTCTCTTCACGTTCCTTGAAATTTGCTGATTAAAGTGCTGCAAAAATTTTTTAAAACATTCATGCAAAAAACATCAGTTGGATTGTTTCCCCTTCTACCTTCAGCAAAAAAATCTTTACTTTGGAAGTTCTGGAAGGCTTTGAAATAATTTCTGATCTTTGTAAGGTGCTATAAAATAACCTGCTATGTAAATGAAAAGCATAGTCATGGTCATGATCGCAGCTTCATGCCTCCTGTCTCAAGACCTCATGGACCTTGCAAACTGGACTGGCTAAACAAGTGGCCTAGAAAGAGCCTTCCTGTTCCTTTACAACTCCTAAATAGCCACATTTTTTCATTCCATGTCAGGTAGTGATATGGACCTTTCAGGTATGTGAGAGAGCAGATTCACATGCAGTGTTGGGTGCGCTGTGCTGTGGGAAACCAGGAGCTTGCCACTATCTGAATTGGGTAGGTGGACATCAAAACAGGGTCATTTGCTCTCCGTGTAACCAGTTCTAAATAACCAGGTTCTTGCTCCAGTAAGACCTTTACATGTTATTTTTTTCCCACTGTTAGGGTCAGATACATCTTTTCTGATGAAAAAGCACGTTGGTGTTCATGACAATTTTCCTTACAGTGTCTGTATGAGGAAGAGTGAAGCAGGTAGGAAGAGTGAAGTGCTGCCTTTAAAGACAGGCTAACTAAATCAGCGGTGATTTACCTAGGTGAAAAAAAAAAAGAAGAAGGAAAAATGTCTGTAGCAAGAGAGTACTGCATACCTCGGGACAGGAGGAACCACGCTCCTTCTATTATCTTATTCATACAAGAGCAAAGTCATTGTTTTACACATTCAAAAATTGTGAAGGCTATGGGTGTGCTTGTGAGTGTACACACAAAGTGGTGGTTTGACCAGGATACAGTAAACATTTTTTTTCAGGATATTCATGCTCATCAGATGAAAAATATCAAGGAATAGTCTGAAGTACTTGAATTTGTGCTGGCTTTTGAAGTAGAGTGCTTTAGCACTACAACTATGATTTCCACAGCTATAGCTAAGTTCTGATAAAATCAAATTACTAGGATTAGATAAAAATTAGATTACTTCTTTTGAATCCTATTTGCTGTTGTATTACTGTAGCAAAGCAATTTTTTTGATGCTTAATAGGAGCTGTACAATATATTGCATTCTGCTACAGTGGCTAAAAATTTTCAATTAAAAGGAGTAATAGATAAATTCCTGCAAAATATTTTTTTCTTTGAAGCTTGTTTATACTTTCCAGCTGTGATATAAGTGAACAGCAATTTTTTGTAACAGAGAAGTTAATATGATACCCTCATACTTATAAACAAAATATAGCAGGATAAAAGCTGCCCCTATTTATGTACTGCCACCCTTTCTGATTTTGTGAGGTGTTCTCCAGTGTAGAAGACATAATAGGAAAAATTACTGATAAGCTAAATACTGCTTGAATGATCATCTGCCTAAATAACAAATAGTTGTATTTGCTACCTGTTCTGCTTGATTTAGCCATGTCTCTGTAGTGGCACAATCACAACTGTTACCTTTGATAATAGATGAAGGCAAAATGATGATTTCACTTGCTGTTACGAAATGCTACTTTTTCTTCAGTCTCTAAATTTTTAACGGTATTTCTGTTTCTTGTTAGCCAACTTAAGTATTTCATACTAGTGTCCAACAGCGTATTAGCAGGGGAGAAAGCTTGTGTAAGGTGGGCAAGAGGAGTCTTTCTTGCACACATGCACAAAAGGCATATCCATCTCTTTTTTAAAAATTGCAGCACCATCTGATAAATTTATCACACACCTTTGAACTTCAAAAGTCATCTCTGAGGCTTCTAGTCTTGAATTCCCAGTGCCTTAGATAGGGTTTTCCTTTGACACATCTAGTAAAAAGAAATTGAGTGATGATATGGTAGGGCATAAAGATTTTACTGGAGTTCAATTGAGCTGTTGTATATACTGTCTACTTGGTTATGGCTTCACTGTTACTATCGGACTGAATTGTCCTGCAGCCATGCTGCTGAGATGTTATTCTCAATACTTTAATGTATTTTCTCTATATCTAGATTTGTAGACAGAGCTGGTAGCTGCAAAAACTGTATTCTGTAAGAGCCTGTTTTGAGTTACTAAAAACTTTGGAATTTTAGATATCTCACAGTTGAAATTCTTATGTGTCAGTTTGTGCCTGAAAAAAAGTCAGGGAACTCTACTTTAAGCCGTTTGGTCATTTGGAAGAGGAGGATAAATTAAAAAAAAAAAAATCTTCATTCTGTCATGAAGTTTCCCAGCCATTTATTTGAGAACCTCTGCAGTTCCTTTATACAGTGCAACAGGGACTTGCTCATGGATGGGGGAAAGGGTGATTCCCATTAAGTATCAGAAATAGGTTTGTTAGTGTTTCCACAGATGTACTGTCATTTGACTGACTAAACTGAATGGTCTGTGGACAGGTCTCTCAGATCATGTCTTGGAAGATCCTGTACCACTTGCAGTGCTTGTCCCATCCCAGTGCCCTTCTGTGATGATTGAGGGGACTGTGCTTATATTGCCACGACAGTCAGCTCAGCACTGACCTTGCCAGGCTTGCAAACTAGGAGGACCTTCTTTTGTTGACTCTAATTACTTAAATGGCGGAAAGAGACAGAGCCTCCTTTGTTCTCAATGCCATGCTGTTGTTGCTACAGTAGTACAGAAAAGCAGGAGGAAAAAAGTCCAACTTCAGTACAACAGTGTAAATAGTTGAAGGCAGATAGAATTCATGGAGCAGGAAGGGGAAGAAAAAGGGGGACCAGATTCTGAAAAAGAGGTTTGTTCACAGTCCTCTGCAGAACCCAGAATGCCCGAGGCTCAAATTTCAAAGAATCATAGAATCGTGGATTCATGGAATCATGGAATCGTAGAATGGCTTGGGTTAGAAGGGACCTTAGAGATCATCTAGTTCCAACCCCCTTGCCATGGACAGGGACAACTTCCACTGGAGTAGATTGCTCAAATCCCCATCCAATATGGCCTTGAACACTTCCAGGGATGGAGCATCCACAACTTTTGTGGGTGCTGTTCCAGTATCTCACCAACCTCACAGCAAAGAGTTCCTTCCTGAGATCTAATCTAGATCTACCGTCTTTCAGTTTAAAACCGTTACCCTCACTACGCTCGATAAAGAGTCCCTCCCCATCTTTCCTGTAGGCCCCCTTTAAATACTAGAAGGCTTCTATAAGGTCTCCCTGGAGCCTTCTGTTCTCCAGGCTGAACAACTCCATCTCTCTCAGCCTGTCTTCATGGGAGAGGTACTCCAGCCCTCTGATCATCTTTGTGGCCCTCCTCTGGATCCACTCCAACAGGTCCATGCCCTCCTTATGTTGGGGGCCCCAGAGCTGGGCGCAGTACTTTGAGTGGGGTCTCATGAG
The DNA here is from genome assembly GCA_013397275.1 of Burhinus bistriatus. Taxonomy (NCBI): domain Eukaryota; kingdom Metazoa; phylum Chordata; class Aves; order Charadriiformes; family Burhinidae; genus Burhinus; species Burhinus bistriatus. Next base: position 61,908 of record VYXH01000578.1, read on the forward strand.
AGCGGAGTAGAGGGCCAGAATCA
>VYXH01000578.1:67040-81627 GCA_013397275.1 Burhinus bistriatus
AACATGAGGAGGAACTTCTTTCGTTTGAGGGTGGCAGAGCACTGGAACAGGCTGCCCAGAGAGGTGGTGGAGTCTCCGACACTGAAGACATTCAAAATGCACCTGGACACCATCCTGTGCAACCTGCTCTAGGTGACCTTGCTGTGGCAGGGGTGTTGGACTAGATGATCTCCAGAGGTCCCTTCCAACCCCTGTGATTCTCTCATTCTGTCATTCTGTGATTCTGTGTATCTTCATGTGCTTAGAGAACAAGCAGGACAAAGACATGGCCATGCATGCAGAGGTTCTTCCTGTCTTTTGAAACACTAGGTAAAAACGGTGATTTAAAGCAACCGTTGTGTTCTCCAAGGTCTTTGTCCCCAAAAGACAGTGGATGCCTGAGATACAGTAACACTGTTGTGCCACAGCACCCTAAGATTTTGGAATAATCAGAGAAAAGCCTGTGTCTCTGGAAAATTCACCTGCTATTTGACTGGACTTCCACAGTTGAGCATATTGACAAGTGCTGTAGGGGCACACATAGACCACAACCCCTTACCCATAAATATGTGATCAGTGTGTATCACTCTTAAGTTTCAATGCTTTGTTTTGTGGCAATCCCTCAAAGCTATGTAATAATAGGTACTTTATGAAAAATAAACAGAAAACGCTATTGTAGACCCTCATGTTGTGAAGTGTCCATCAAATTAACTGCTGGGATAGTAGTGAGAAAATTAGTGTCAATTAGTAATGTTTTAAAAAGACACAGGAAAGCAACTGAGAAACCCCAGGAGGTTAATCACTTGCCATCAGAATTACTAATTTCGTGTTGCGTTTGAAAAGAAAGGACACAGTAGCCACTGAGGGAGACCCTGGAGGAAAACAATACTGATACATCAGCACAATTGATTTCTCAGTGATTAAAAGCAACTGATCTTAGTGGCAAGTTAAAAAGTTTCCAGCTGAGAAAGAGATGTTACCTCTGGGCCAGTGGAGAGTCCTACATGGCTATGGTTGCTGGGGAAGGAGTGACAAAAAGTGTTAGTGTGGGATGTGCTGGGATATGTCACACATGTTTTCATCAGTTTTTCAGCTTCTCTGGCTTGTCTTCTCCCCTTCCTTGCCTCAGTCAGTCTCATACTTTACCAGTCAAGGATGAAATGACAGTTCAGGTCTGAAATGTGCACATCTCTTCTCCTCTCATTGTGATGTAGTGGCTGAGCAGGTCTGACTCCACAGCAAATACTGTTGCAGAAATTTGTTTGTCTTGCCTGACAGTACTTTAAAAGAACGTAAGAGTCAACTTGTAAATTCCCCGAAACAAATGGTGAAAGACGAAAGGGAGGAGGAGGAGGCCCCCCAGGCTTCACTGAGGAATGTCTCAAACACTCACAAGTAACTTGAAATGTAGCTATCTATAGTCATGGGGCGAATAATGTAGGCTCTTCTGCTCAAAGAACTGATAAGGCTAACACCTGCTTACTCAGGCGGGAAAGAAACTCGTCTGGATCTGAAGGAGGGAGACAGGACAGCTCTGCTTTTCCTCAGCAAGGACAAGATAACAAGAATCTGTGTAGTTCTTTGTTTCTATGGAGGGCTACTATGCCTGATGGTGACCTTTGCCTCATTATTCATGAAATGCATATTAAAGTTGACACCACTGCATATGCTAATGGAGATCATCAACATCATGCTAAACTCATCCCTCCACCCAAATCATGCTACATGTCACCTGGGGAGGTGGGAAACCTGAGACGGAANTTTACCACTCGCCATAATTCATTGTATATCTGTATTCACTGTATATCTGTTGTTAAGTACTGCTTGCCATAAGTCATTGTATATCTGTTGCTAAGTAACACAAGGTATACCTCACCACTTGCCATAATTTGTTATATACCTAACCAATTATCGTGGACCTAGTTAAGACGTATATTAATCACTGTGGGATTCTAATAAATGTTTGTATACGGACCTTGAGAGTCGTCTCACGTTAGTCCACACCATTGGGGATTTGTGAATCTGAGTCACAGCCCCCACCCCTGCTCTTCTGAGTGGGTCTGAGTGGGGCGTGACAATGAGAAAGGACAAAAGTTTCCTTTTCTCCACACAGAGTAACACCAGACTTTTCAAACACAGGATGGGAGCCCAAATCCCTTGCTAAACACCACGTAGCACTGACGTGAGAGCTGTCCGAGTGAAAGGTTCAAGTTTTGGCCCAATGAAAATCATAACAATACAGCAATTACAGCTTAGTTCTGCTATGAGAACAGTCTCTGGCATCCCCTTACTGTTGTCAGGCCATGTAATCCATTTTCTCTAGTGAATTATGTGGTATTCCCTATGGCAGAAACACTGCTTTGCATTTTGCTACGTTTCTTTTTATCTGGATTTTGTTTTATGATTTGCATATAGCCCTTAGCCAATATAATTTCCTTACTAGGATCTCTCCCTTTCTGTCTAGTGTTCCCTTCCCCAGAATTTTTTAACATGCAAAAGGCCATGTAATATGGATGACTAAAAATATTCTTATCTTGTATACAGTTCTGTATATACTCTTGTAGTGTCGGTGACAGACTAATGCATAGTTTCGATCATACGCTTGATTTTCCCCTGTCTTGTTGAAGAGTGAATTAAGATTTTAAGTGTGTTTAAAACTGTATTCTTTGCTCTGAATCTTTTAGAATTTATTAGGTGCAGTTCTGGGTTTCAAGTTCAGGCTAGAGTGGAAATATCTCAGGAATCCTTGTTAAATCGGTACACTACATGAGTATCCTTCTTGATCTACTTTTAGCCTTTCAGTCATAGTATATGCAAAAATGTCAATCCATAACTGCATTAGAACTAATTGCCTGGTGATTTTTGTATCAAAAACATGTTTCTGAATGATTTTGTAAATAGAATGTATAATTAAATAGTCATTTTTCATCATAGATTTTTCCAGCTTGATATGAAAATACATCCAGAAAAAGGAAATGTTTCCCTTTTACTTTGTATCACCATAGTTCATGACCTGAATCTTATCAAATTTATTCCCACATGTCTGTATAAGGACCTCATTCTAGAACATAATTTTGGTAAGAAAAGAGTGACAGGAGAAAACCCAAATTCTATATCTGGACATTTGGAACAGCAGCCTTGGAATGTAAAATATACTTTTATAAGTACAAAAAAAAAAAAAAAGTGTATTTTCAGATCAACCCTAGACTTTGGTAACTCATCAGTAGTGCAATCTTTTGAACTGGAAGTCTTTTAGCAGCTTGCACACAGAACTAATGAAAAGCTGTGAAGCTACTCCATTGGATGGTGATTAGCAGTCCTTAAAGATAAAGAAGTATGCTTAGTGACAAATGGTCGCCTTTGCAGCAATAAAGCAGTAATTTAACTACAATTTCTAATTTTTGCTTTATCTTCACATGTGAAATGAAGTAAATAACTCTAATATGTTTGATCTGTGACTCAGCACCTGATGTATTTTGAATTTTTTATCAGATGTATACTGTAATGTAAGATGCGTCCTCCAACAGGAGCCTGCATGCTTTTTCTTCTGCTCTAAAAAGGTAAGACAACTGTTCGAGTACTGCTTTTTGGGGTTTTGTTTGTGGTTTCGTTTGGTTTGGTTTGGTTTTCATTTGGTTTGGTTCGGTTTTTAATAGGAAAGGATCTGTCTGCTGCAGAAATGAAGAAAACTATTTGGAAATAAAGTATGACGGATTCCAGCAAAATAGGGTATTTCCCTTTGCTCTTAAGCTCTAAAAGCAGTTGAAATAGGAAAGCAGGAAGTGAGCTTATAGCATAACACAGGCTACATTCCTGAAGAAATAAAATAATGCATAAATCAGAGAAGGGAAAGAAGAGAACCAAAGTATTCAGAATGAATGTTTACTAGACTTAGAATTTGCAGATTCCTAAAGCTCTCTCTGCTCTGCAGCAAAATTAATCCTGATTATCTGTTTTTGAAGCTAAGTAAAATAAGAGAATACATATACTTCTTAGGTGTATCTCTTCTAATCATGTTTTTATAGGGTAGAATGGGGCATTTCAAGTGCATAAATGCAAAGTAATTTTTTCTTACATGACTGAAAATGCACGTTCTATAACAGAAAGGATAAGACAAAATAATTCTTAATGATTCTCTCCTTTTAGACTAGCTGGCAGATGTGATCATCACTTCTAGTCACATAAGTTTAGTCTAAAAAATTTATAAATGAGAAAATAAGAGTAATCTCAATTAAGCCCTACAGACCCAAAGAATGTATTTAACCTACCTACTTAAAAAAACCCATTCAAACAGTTGTTCAGCAGTTAGAAAAGGCCTAGCTAAAATGTAAAGTTACTGAACAAAATTGGTCCTGTTTTACCTCAAACCAGGACATCTTGCGACAGATAGATCAATGTACATCTAAATCCATAATTCTGAATGAAAGCCCATTCTTGTTTTCTTTTTTGCAGACAATACAGAAACACATGATTTAAATGATTTGTTGCTTCAGATGAGATGTAAACAATATTTTTAATTAAAATGGAATGAAAATATCCTGTTAAAACTCTTAGAAGGGAGTTAAACCTGCTCCCTTGGCAAAGATCGTAGGCTTAGGATGTGGTGACTGGTGCTGGTGATGAACTGAAAAGTGGCTTCCCTCCAGCTCCTTGTTGTCACTCTGCTCTCTGTTCCTCTTGTGATTTGATTGTTCATTGGTTTCTGACATGAACAAGAAGACCTCTTAATCTCATTGGGATTTAGTTAGATTGGATGTATTCTTCAATTAAGTACAAGGAACATAGCCTTATATGAAAGCTTTTCATCAATAATAGAAAGAAGTCTTTACAAAACTAATTTTTCAGCAGACTTTTAGCTTAAGTAGTCATTGAGACAGTAATTGATTCCTGCCCCCCAACCTTTCAAGGGCAACTTCTTTTCTACATTTGGTAGGAAATTACCAAACCCTGCTCAATAGGTAATTCCTCAATTATTGTTAGGTTTTTTTAAATGGTTTCTTTTGTTTATTAACAGTCTGGCATCAAGTGAAACTTTTCTTATTACACAACTTATTACACTGTTCTCCACGTAGGATGAAAAGGTACTACAAAGACACTGGTGAAAGATGGAGCTACATTCACTGAAGGAGAGAAGTCTGAATTTTTCTTCCAAACTTAGTCGGTATGAAGAAGTAATTTTTCCCTGGGTGAACAGAAAGCCTGTGCAGTTAATCATGAATAGTGTGACTGGAATACCACTTTCCAAGAGAGAGCCCTGCCCAAGCCAGCCTGGTTGGACGTTTACAGCTGTGGCTTTGCTTTGCTGACAGCCCACGTGCTAATAACGGTAACAACATGAAGATTTGTAAAATGCACAATAAGGTCCTAAACAGAGACACCAACAGGGATGGAGGTGATTTTAGGTGAAATCATACAGAGTATCAAGACGAGCTGTTAACTAATGACCCTGCAGAAATGCATAGTTTTAGTCACTTGTTTTTCTTGCCAATTGAGGGGCATCTCTGTTTCAAGAAGAAAGAAATGTTATGATAGGTACTGTGAAATCTCTGTTGCTGAAGGTCTTCAAGAACGGCTTAGACAAACATCTGTCTAAAATAGCTCAGGAACAGCAAGACTGGTTTTGACGGAGGAAGTGTGCTTCTTTCTGCCCCAATTTTGTGATGTAAAAGGGACGACTTCTTCAAAGATCTTAAGCTGAATAAGCTAAGGCTAGTGAAGTGCAAGCTTTGATTATAGGATAGGTACTCTAAAATAAGTTTTCTGTGGTCAGTCAAGGGAAATATTTGCTATAATAGCATTAAGGAAGCATTTACCAGGTAATTCTTTCTTTTGAAAACACAAAGACTTCCATTTTGTCTTCAAATGACGTCTGTTTATGATGAGACTAATTAAAAATATCCAGTATTTGTTTGTAAAAATTCATTGTCCTGCTAAGGAAGATGCCTGTAACTTAATTCCATGTGAAGAAAACTTTATTCTGTCAGAGGAAAACAATCAGGAGAGATTATATTTCATCTTTAATATGTCTGTACTACAACAATAGGACTATCTTGAACTTCAGATTAATTTAATTGAGCTCTAATGAAAAAAACCTGGTTGTGCTAGTGTAATTAGAATCTTAATTGGACAGTTTAGCAAGTGAACGCAATGGTAATTGTAGCTGACTTGATCTTTCTGCAACCTGAGTTTCTGTGCTGCTTCTGTCTCTTTCCCTCTCTCCATGTAAAAGACGGTCAGTGACCCCAGAGAGTGGGTGCTAGAGCTGTTTTTAAGAGCTGCTTACCGAAGCAGTCTCACTGCAGGAAAATTGCAAAGTTAGTGAAATGAAAGAGTGGAGAAACTAACCTGTTACTGGAGACGGGATGGAGAAAAGTCAGTGCTAGTAATTGTACAATGCTGAATATGTCTTCACACTATAAATAAAAGCAGTGGCAGTATGATTCGTTTGATACTTTGAGAAGTGAACCTTCACAACACCGGTTATGAAATAAATGTATGAGCCCAGAGAGCAGTCCTGATAATCTTTGTGGAGAATATCCTTGTGATTTAGTTTTCACATAGAATCTAGAATAGTTTGGGCTGGAAGGGACCTTGAAAGGTCATCTAATCCAACCTCCCTGCAATGAGCAGGAACATCTTCAACAAGATCAGGTTGCTCAAAGCCCCATCTAGCCTGACCTTGAATGTTTCCAGGGATGGAGCATCTACTGCCTCTCTGGGCAACCTGTTCCTGTGTTTCACCACCCTTATCGTAACATGATTTAGATTTTCCAGCCTAATTGTAGCAATGTAAGAATTCCTCTCTTCTTCCCTATTTAGGGGCATGAGCCCAGCCGCATTTAATAAAGATTGGTGTTTGAAGTATGAATATATGCTTGATGCCATATGATTTCGTAAGTTTTCAGATGTTACCTTCTCATTGTTAATAATTACAAACAACTCAGGAAGGAACAGCCCTCACCTGCCACTCCCATGCCTGCAAATCTGAGAAAGACATAGGACAGCTACCTAGAGGAAAGCATAAAGGGAAAGATACTTTTGAACTCTGCTGTAAGTCTCCTATTCTTTCACTCTCTCTTTCTACTTTGGCACATCATACACCCTCTGTATCTTTTTTCCTTATTTGTCAGATCCTTTTTCTAACCAGCCTCCAACAGGAGCTATGCAACTGTGTGTCCTGCCTCAGACTGGTTTGATGTTTGAGTTGCTGGCAACCAGGGAGCTTTGCTCTGTTCTCACACACGCAGTGAAAGCACTTCATTAACCCCCGTCACTGATTCATTGGAAGGGTGCACTAGATCTGGGGCTGTATGTTAGCAGCCAGAAAGTTTTCCAATTTAAATCTTGAGGAAGTCGGATAGCTGAAAGCTGGATATATCAAGCAGTGGAGAGACCCAACGGGGAATTCCTAAACATAAACTGAGTGTCAGAACAGGATAAGGAGAATGAAATAATGCTCTTTGTTTTGGTGCATATACAGTATCAATGAACATGCTTGGGAGAAGTAATAAAGGAATTTTGCAGTTAGGTAATGACTGTTGTCTTCTGTTCACATCTGAAAGGCAGGCCAGTAGTCTCAAAGTTTCTTGTCTTTCACAGCTGAATTTCCTGGTGTACATATGACCTCTAGCTGTGCTGGCTTGTTTATTTCAGATGGAATTAGCTAAGTCTTTTTGCAATGATGCAACTTGCCAGCTACAGGGAGCACAACACTGTTGTCTCAGAGAAATGTTTTTTCTCATTGCTATTTCATTTTACTTTTGTTGTTGCTGCAGCTACTCTTGTTCTCCCTATAAAATAATTTTTTGCTGAAACGGAAGGATCCAACTGCTCTTTGTGTATGGAGTATCAAAACAAGGTGGTGTGTTGTTCCCTGCCCTCTCCCCTGTCCCTGCCCCCTAACATTTTGCAGAAGATTGGAAGGTATGGCTAACCAAACACAAGCAAGCCCACAAGGTTTCATGTGTTGTTGGCCATGTTTTTGACTCATTGCTCTAGATCTATGTTTAATGTCTCAAAAGATACATATGTGCTTTGTAAATTATCTGAATTTTACTCCATTAGATTTACTTAACAGTATGGCAGAGAACCAAGATAAAAGCTTCATTTGGTCTTTAGTATTTTGTAATCTCATCAATAGAAAAGCCTGAAAAACATGCACAGACAACATTAATACAATAAACACACAAAGAAAAATATTCCCCTCTATATAGTGGCATGGATTTCCTTTTAACCCTGATATATCTTCACATGTCTTCCTTTGACTGCAGCGTATCATCCTCTCAGAAGACATAACATATGTTCAGTGCATTGCTGGTTAGACTTTGGAACCAGTTATTACATGAAGCGTTAAAAAAGTGAACATACAATGATAGTAAGTTGACCTTCTTTCAGCTGGTTTAATGAATAATTCTGACACCTTTCTAGTACTGGCCAGTGCACTGAGATTTTTTTTTTTTTTCTTTTTGTGTGTCTGATTTTCTGTGTCTACCCTTTGCTTTCCATGCTGATTCTTACCCTAGCCCAAATGAAGGACTGCTATGTATTTGCTTCGGGCAGCGAGGCCGCTCACTTTTTGCTTGGTAATTTGTACATGAAATGGGAATAGGGAAGATGAAGCAAATCAATTGTGATTCCTAAATGTGTCTAGGCAACTATGTAAAAAAAAAGGGAACACACATTTCCTTGTCCTGTGCCACTGCTCACCGACATGCTGCTGTATGGAAACCAGTAAATGTAGCACATCCAGCTAATATGATGGGAGCCATCCAGATGCTATCAAACCTAAGCAGCAAATATAACCAAAAAGGAGGAAAGGCTCCCACTGTAGCTGCTTTCTGATGCTCAGAAATGTTGCACACAACCAAGGCACCTGGCATGAAGGGAATATGCAACAGAATACCTAGATGCAGAGGGGATAAAACCGAAGCAAATGGAAAAAATGACTAGTTTTGTTGATTTTTGAGCATCTATTTCCTGGAACAGGTATGCATAGATAGAATGTGCATGCAAACGAAAAAGAAATATTACAGACCTGAGTTTCCCTCAGGCGAATCTATTCTGTAGGCAGAAAACTTGAGGGTAAGGCTTGTGTTGGAATAGGTAGAGAAGTTATGGGCATTGTCAAAGTTGATAGAGCAAAGAACTCATAGTGTACTGACACCTAGATGCCTCTCCTCTCTCTCTATAGTCCATACTCAGTCTTCAGGGAGATTATGAATCACTGGTAAGGAGAAGATGCCCCATTCTGGCTATAGGTCTGCTCATTTCTAAGTGAAGTTCCTGCTTGAAAGATTTAACTCTGCCATTTAGCAATAGACCTATGAATCTGTTAACCTATCCACCTTTGCCTGCTATTCATGTCAGGAAAAAGGTTCAGTGGTTTGCAGAAGAGGATTTATCATAAAGGAGGTTTCATGAAATCAGAAATATTTATTTTCATTATGCTGCCAGCTTGTCACCAGAGACATGGGCAAAAAGTTCTGGTGTTATCTTTTTTGTACATGGACATGAAGTAACGAGATATTCCAAAAAGTCTGAATGTTGAATGTTTCGTGGCTTTGACAAAACCACATCATGTAGTGCCACAGTGTATGATTTAGTTTAATATAACGGGAAGGAGTGTATTTGTCTGTGTATAATGAGTTAGGTAGATTAAATCCTCTAAGAGAGAAACTACAGGATCCCATAGCTTATTTAAAGAAAGTCTAGCTTATTCACCCCCTCTCAGAGAAAATCCATGAATAGTATGTCAGTTCTTTAAAGAAGCCACCTAGGAATATTGAAGGGTAGCATGCTGAGCAAATGGTTCAGTTTAGACAAGAAGTTCATTGTTACTGTGCTAGCCCTTTCAAGTAATGAGTTAGAAAAAAAAAGTGCAAGTTTTATCTTTCTTTGTGAGACTGAATTTGACTGAGAAAGCTACCTGAATTGCCTGAAATTAATCACATTTACAAGATATTTCACTCTTTCCTATGCACCCAAAGGAACTGTACTGCTTGAACTATAGCTGGTGTACTAAGACAATACATTTCATTTCTACCAGTCCATCAGGGAGGTCTTCTCCGTCTTGTAAGCCAGGTGTCATGAAACGTGTTATTACCACTGCATTATAACATGACCTGTGCTTTCTTTAAGGAGTCAGCCATCCTTTCACTTTTGAGATTTATCTGTGATTCAGAACAGGTACTCAGCAACTAGAATGGGTGGCAATGTAGGAAGACAAATCAACATGATGTTCACATGTTGCCAATATTAATTTTACTAGATTTTTCTTTGCTAGTCACAGTAGCCAGCGAAAAAGGGGGTAACATGGAAAGAACAGTTCAATTAGAGAGATCATTCACCAGCCCCAAGTCAAAATTCATACGAAAGCTGTAGCAAAATTTTACGCCTACAGCTCACAGACTCTCCCAAGCTGCTGGCTTCAGATGCTGGGAAAGGCTGTAGAGTGACTTGTAGTTTAGATTTATGAAAAATCCCGTTGGTCAGGAAGTTATTATGGTTAATGGCTCAAGGGCTGAGATGTTGATATTGCCACTAGGCATACTGCTGGCACCACGATGTCCTGTTTTCCCTGTCAGACCTTTTGTGGTTTTTCTTCTTTTGAGGGATTGTCTTCAACATCTTGTTATCATACATCATTGCATTTGTATTTTTGATATTTTGTAATATCAGATCAATTTATGTCACTATTTTACTTGGACTTACCAGTGCCAGCTTGGCATATCTTAATATACTATTTTTTCTTTTTCATTTTGAGCAATTGCCATACAAGGATTTGTCTGTGCATTTCTTATTCTCTTTTTTTTTTTTATGCACATGCCCATAACATTTGTTATTGTCAAAGAGTGCTATGTGCATAAAATCGGACAAGATAATTCCTCCTGGATGTTGCATTTAACTCTGGAAATTATCAGATATTTTCTGCTGTATATGTTGAGCTATACTTCATTGGTTAAAATCTCATGGTTTTTAATCCCTTGGCCCAGGACACCTGATATTATTGTTTTCCATAGCTCTGTCTCCAAACGAAAACAACAGAAACAACCAGTGACTTATATCTCCTCCAATATTTTGGCCCTATGGCTGCAGATATGGGAAGGTAAATACAATTCACTAAAGAAATCAATTCCTAATACTGCTTTAATGCTAAAAAAGTACTGTCAAGGATGCTCGTGAGCAAATAATGGAACATTTCAAATCTAGTTATTCTCTTAGACTAACACAACTTTAATGTCCCTGAAACTTTGGACAACCAAAACAAATTAAATTGCTAAACATGTTTTTGAAAAGCATTCTGAAACAATTTAAAATTGTTTAAGAGTATTTTATGAATATAAAATATTGTTAAATTAGATTTTTTTAAAAAATAGAGATAGGAAACACAGGAGAGAGAAAAAGTATTTTTTAAAAAGATTGGAGGCAGATGAAGACATAAATGGGAAATTCTTAAAAGGCACTGCTCTTGGGTTTCTGACTCTTACTAACTTCCAAAATGAGATGAGGTTTTCCTTAAGTAATAATCGCAACTAATTTAATTTATGATGTATTTTAAAAAGAAGACTGACTCAAAAGTGCAACCCTTATGAAGTTCCATAAGGACTCCAAAAGAAAAATTAATGTCTCTCAAATTTTAAACTTTAATTATTGAAGAAAATTTCCTGGAATCTTTAAACCAAAGCCATTTTTTTTTTAGCAAAAGCAGATTAACAGATGTTGAGCATTAATGGGATTAATATTACTGGGCAGTCTGACTGGTTTATCTAGTTAAAAAAAGTTGACTTGTATTGTATCCTTAATGACATTTGTATATTGAGGAAAAAGAATAAGAATAGAGGAAAAGAGCAGCGAGAAGAAAACAACTTACATTCAGGGAAACGTAGAGGTTTCTCCAAAAAATGTAAGCACTCCTGCACTTATATTTCTGCCTAGAAATGCACAGGTGCAGTAAACTACATCGAGTTGCATAGCCAGGTATGACATGAAAGGTCCCTCGTGATAAGCACTGGGCTACTGGCAGTGTCCCTAGAAAAGGGACACTGGGACATTCATATTTAAAGAAAAATATACTAGAAGAATTACAATTTGCAATCTGAATTTACAGTTCAGAACCAGAAGAAAACAAAAAGGTTGCTCAGAGTCTGGGCCTACCAAGTTCAACATTGTCCCTTCCTCCGGGGAGGGAGGCTGCTCCTATGGGTTCAGAGTAAATCCCTTGAGAAAGGCTGATCACACGCTTTGAAAGACAGCTCTGCTAAAGTCACCCAGCTCTTAATAATCTTACACCCACGAATATTAAATTTCAGATTTTGAACTGTATTGTGCAACTGGCACTAAGGGAAATCTGGCCCGATTAGCCTTGGATTAAAATTTGTTAGACAGGTTTGTTTATCAAAGGAGATTTGGAAGAAAAGAGAAATCCCATGAACAGTGAGACCTTAATAATAATACTCTTTAGAACTAAGGTTTCAGGTTATGTAAGGTAGATGTGAATGTGGGGACAAATATCTTTAAATTAATCGAGTCCTTAGTACTAAATTTGTCTTCATAGGTGGATCTTGCCTCTACTTTTCAGTCTGATATTAGAACCTGCTTGAAAAATGTACCAGGAAAAAAAGGAAGAACTATACTGGTGGCATGTAGAAGGAAATTCCTAATACGAACAATGACATTGGGTTGCAGCAGAGCAGTTGTCTGCTATGATCTTTCAGAGTTTCTGGATGTACCTTTTGCTAAATAAAAGCCCACATGTTAGGGCACCTTTCTGAATACCCAAGCAAGTCTCCTCAAGAAAATTGGTCTCTGTAATCGGTTTATAAATACCCACGGTGTATTATCAGTTCTTTTCATGGTAGGCTAGGCAGGAGATATGTTTTTTTTTATAGTAAATATTGTTTTAAAAATAATATTTTATTTTTGTCATGATTAAGTTTCCCTTCCCTTTCCCCTGAAAATATTTTTTTTCTTTCAGAATGAAGGAGATTTCACTACTACTTAGTCTCATACAAAGCACTCAAGAAGGTTTTATTACTTGGTTCATATTGCCATGCCAGAAATGTCTACTAAGAACTGTTTGATATGGACACAGGTAGTAGCTTGGTTTGGCTTTCATAGCTGCTAATATGTTTGAAGATACCAATGTTTGTACATCTTTCAAATCTAGTGTTGTTTCAGCTGTGCTGGAATCCTGCTTATTAACACCAAGTGACAGGAGACAGAAAACTGCCATCAACTACAGAGAAATGAGATAAGAACTTCGTTTTTATTGTTCATTGCCAGGTGGTTCATTAGCCCTGTGAATATTTGGTCCTGTGTGACTGGAGATTTAAATGGCTTGATCAAAAGAAATTTACCACTGTTTCTGACATCTCAATGGTATTCATGTGCTGATGGATTACCTGAGCATTTTTTAATTTCTAACTTGTCTGTTCTCTCAGAAAATAAATGGTTTTTTCCAGTTTCCATTTTTCCATTGTGTGGATTATGAAACTGAAAGCTAGAAAGACTAGAAGCAAGAGAGATCATAAAGGGTTTAAGCAGCTACCTGGCACTTTGGTTGTCTAAGTCTAAAAGCACAACCTGCAGCTGCTGCTATGCCCTGGAGCTTCTTAAAATTTGTGGGTAGGTAATTCTTAAATCTCCAGGAGAGTTCTTGTGGAACTTAATGAGAGATATTTGCATATATAAACATCCACATTGATGTGTAGCTGTTGACTATAAGTTAGGTTATCTTGTGCATTGCTCTATGCTGAAGTTTCTTTAGAAGAAAAGGAAGGCTGTAGAAACATTCGCTTGTGGGATCCACCGGTAGAATTAGCATCAGGGAGTATGTTGATTGCCTTCATGTACAACAAATCAGGAATATTCTCCAACTTCTATGTCTTAAAAGGGTGTAGGACTTTATTCCTTACTGCCCCACAGCTCAAATTGTTAAAATCTGATAATGGAGTCAGAGCGCTGCCTTCAGAGTGTCTTCTTTTTGTGGATTTGCAACAGCAAATCACAGCAGTTCACCCCTTCCTCTTAATATGTGAAATTAACGGAGTCATAACCAACTTAAGTGACACAAAATAGCCAACCTGGTGTCATTTCGTGGTTGACCTCTACCCACCTTTTCACCTGTATCACTCAATAGACTCCTTTTATTCATCTTATGAGCATGCTTTGCTTCAAACATCTTTGTTAACAGTTCCTTCCTGCTGAAACAGTTTTATGCTATGACCAAGGAGAAAACTGTTGGAACATCTACTGTGCTGTTTCTGCATCTTATTGCTTACTCAAAAAAAGGAAAGACAGAGGCAGAATTTGGAAAAAACCCAGTAAGGCAATACACTTTTTGTGATTTCATCATAGCTTTTTTGAGAGACCATGTAGTTCTCCACAGGGGCAGAGAGTTCAGCAAAGGGAAATGTAATAAAACAGGAAAGAAGTTGGATGTTGACAGCAAAAATGAAGGAAACCAATAGATACACAGATAAATATCAGAACATATTGCAAGTGGTCACAGCCACAGAAGGTGCAGGAACAATCTCTGTTTCTTTCGTAGAGAGCTGTATTTCTATAGGAAGACACATGGAGTTCCTGTTATGTTGTCCTGGTTTGAGGT
>VYXH01000579.1:0-56580 GCA_013397275.1 Burhinus bistriatus
TGCTCATGGTGCATTCAACTCCTCCATGCAGGTCATTGATAAATATGTTAAACAGGGCTGGCCCTAGAATTGAGCCCTGAGGAACACCGCTGGTGAGTGGTCGCTAGCCAGATGTAGCCCCATTCACTACAACCCTTTTAGCTCTGGCCTTCAGCCAGTTCTTCACCCAGCACAGTGTGAACCTGCTCAATGCATAGTTGGACAACTTGTGCAGAAGAATGCTGTGAGAGATGGTATCAAAAGCCTTACTAAAATCCGTTGCCTTCCCTTCATCTACTAGATGGGTGACCTTACCATAGAAGGATATCAAATTAGTTAAACAGGATTTCCCTTTGTGAACCCATGTTGATGGTGCCTTTTGATTGCATTGTTCTTTAAATGCCTTTCAATAGTACCCAGTAGGATCTTCTCCATAATTTTTCCAGGAACTGAGGTTAGACTAACAGGTCCGTAGTTCCCTGGGTTTTCCCTCATGCCCTTTTTGTAGATTGGAATAACATTGGCTAGCTTTCAGTCAGCAGGGACTTCCCCAGACTGCCAAGGCATATGGCAGATGATCGAGAGGGGTCCTGTCATAACATTCTCTAGCTCCTTCAGTATTCTGTTTATCAACGTAAGT
Source organism: Burhinus bistriatus (assembly GCA_013397275.1). Lineage (NCBI taxonomy): Eukaryota > Metazoa > Chordata > Aves > Charadriiformes > Burhinidae > Burhinus > Burhinus bistriatus. The sequence goes on from VYXH01000579.1 coordinate 620, forward strand.
GCAAAAGTAGTGAGGATGACTGTTGATGGGATCCAGTCCCTTAGGAAGTGAAGAGCAAGAAGAATTCAGTGCTCAGTCCCATGTGATTTTTGAATGTGATGGTCACAAGAGCCAGACTGGGAAACTGTGACTCAGCTGTACAGAGGGGAGGGAGTGTGAAAGACCAATGGAGAAAATAAAAGAAAAGGAATTAAATATGTTACAGACCTCATATTCAAAAAAGTCAGATTAAATTAGAGGATAAAAGAGAAAAAACCCCAAGAACTTATGTAAGTTACCATGACTTCAATTCTGAAAGAAAAGAGAACGACCCCAAAGAACAAGTTCAGTACCTAAAAAGACAAAAACATAGCTCTGTGTTGATTTTTCTTTTGTAATGCACAAACCCCTAAAGCAAGAGAAAGTGTCAATGCGTGTGATGCATATGTTTGTCTTTTGAAGATAAAAAGAGAAAAAAATTCAAAGAACTTAAAATGGAAGAAGCTATACTCAGACCATGCAATTGACAGACAAACCCCTCAAACTGCATCTTTATCATCTCTGTTCAAGCTTCTCACATCACTTATTTCTGCACAATGCCTCAGTCTGATCCATCACTTAGTATAGTGCCACATTTAAGGGAAAAGCATGTTGGATAACTGACTAAAGATGTTTTCATTACAAGAGAGCTGGTCAGCTTCAGAGAGCACAGTAAAAGTTGCTACTGCTTTATGACTTGTAAAAAACACAGTGTATGTAGCTCATAAAGGATTTTTGAAAGAACTCCTGAAAAGAATATGCAGGTTTTTTTCAATAGCAAGTTTTTTTTTCCACTTTAAAGGCAAAATCAGATGACAACCTCTCAGGTGGATTTAACAGGGATCAGGGATGGGCAAGGGAAAAACAATGAGAAGTATCTAAAGATTTTATGAAACCTAGGGAGATTACAAACATTGTGTTTGGTCTTGAAGCTCAAAGGATATGATCATGGAAACAGCCATCTCTTGGGTGCCTGTCTGACACCAGACTGAATTCCTGCATGAGCTAAGGCCTGTCTCAGACCTCAGCACCTTTTTTTCCAAGAGCAAGGATCCTCTGTATTCTCACTTTCTTTAAAAGAAACACACAGCACACTCACTGGAAAGCAAAATACAAAAACCAAAAAATACACCCGAAACCTTCAGCCAATCCATTCGGATGGGAGAAACTCTTTCAATAAGACAAATTTTCTTGCTCCTGGAAGGTAGTTCTCCCCCTGAGAAGAGAGTGGGAGAATAAATATAAGGTGGCAGATACGAGTCATGGTCCTTGATTAACTACTCAGATACCACAAATATGAATGTAAAATAAGAACAACTACAGAACAGATACTCAGAGCAATGAATGGGGCAAGGAGAGTAGCTGAGCACTCCTATATACTTTAGTAAAGGAACAAAGAGATGTTGAAAGTGATAGATAATCTAACACTGATAAAGACAAAATAAATTTACATACAGTGTAAAAATCTTATCGTCATTTTAAAAGATCAAACATATATATACATGTAATGTGCATATTTGATGTGTATACACATATATATATGTGTATACCATAGAATCATAGAATGGTTTAAATTAGAAGGGACCTTAAACATCATCCAGTTCCAACCCTCTTGCCAAAGGCAAGGGCACCTCCTACTAGACCAGATTGCTCAAAGCCTCATCCAGCCTGGCCTTGAACATCTCCATGCATGGGGCCTCCACAGCTTCCCTGGGCAAGCTGATCCGGTGCCTCACTACCCTCATAGTGAAAAATTTCTTCCTAAGATCTAATCTAAATCTGTCCTCTTCTAGTTTGATACCATTACCCCTAGTCCTATCACTATATGCCCTTGTAAAAAGTCCCTCTCCAGATTTCTTGTAGGCCCCTTTCAGATACTGGAAGGTTGCTGTAAGGTGTCCCTGCAGCCTTCTTTTCTCCAGACTGAACAACCCCAGCTCTCTCAGCCTGTCCTCATAGGAGAGGTGCTCCAGCCCTCTGATCATCTTCGTGGCCCTCCTCTGGACCCTCTCCAACAGGTCCATGTCCTTCTTATGCTGGGGGCTCCAGAGCTGGACACAGTATTCCAGGTGGGGAATACGAAAGCAGAGTAGAGGGGGAGGAACAACTCCCTCGACGTGCTGGCCATGCTTCTTTTGATGCAGCCTATGCATATGAAGAGATATAGACACCTTAGATTGGATATGGCAAGTGATGATAAAGGATGTAGACACTTCTAATCCAGGCCAGAAGAAAATCTCAGTCATTCTTGGCCATAAGCACACAAATCTCTGGGGTCCACCAGCTATTCCTAACAAATACCAAGGAGTTCCCGAAGAATGATTTTGCTGTCAGTAGTCTCAGCTTTGCTGTGACAGAATTGATATTCCATCGGGAAGAAAAACCCAGAGACTATAATTTAAGACAAACATGACAAATCACTGCTCAAAGGAAGCAGGGCTAAAAATGACACTTTGCCATCTGGTCGATTCTAGAGGAGAAGTTCTCCTTGGGGGAAGTCTTCTGAGCCCTGAGGCATCTGATCCTGCCCAAAAGTGCCTCAGGTCCCTAAACATGCTGTTGGTCCAAAGCTGCATGGTCATTCCCCAAAGCTGTTTGCTTCTGTTCAAGAGGTAAAGCAGCATGGATATTACAGTGTGGGTGTCAGGTCCTTTGCCGAAATAACTCTACAGAAACTTTTCTCTTCCCTTTACTGATGAGTGCTCTCTGTTTTTCAGGTTTCATTGTAGGAGGTGTGTTTTTGCACATGAAGTACAAACAGAAAAATGAAAAGAAGAGTCATAAGAAAGATGTGAGGGATAATTCTGAACTCAATAGACTGGCGTAATGACTGTTTCATCAAGAGAAAAAAGTGCCTTTTGAGTTGGGAAGGAGTGAGCTTTGTAGCTCCCAAAGCCCAGAAATGTACTATCACAAACAGAGGATAGAAACATGCAAAAGCAGGCTCCCAGGCTTTTGTCCTCACTTTTATAGGTAATACTATTTAATCATGAAACAAAAAATGTAAATACACTTCAGCAGCAGCCATTAATAGAAGTATCAGCTTTGACTGAAGTGTTAACTCATGACAACACGAAATGCTGAGCTCCTGCAGAGATCAATACATGGGACCAGCCTTCTTTGTTTGGCAGCTGAAGTAAAAATGAACTTTCCAGAGGACTACATTTTATCTAACTACACATCTTTGGCTCTTACCATCTCAATAAGTTACTGAATAGCAGAACCGGGAATAAAGTCTTGCGTTACATTTGAAGATGTCCCATGAAGTTGCAGGAATCTCTCTGACTCTCAGCAAAGGAGCTCCCAAACTTACTGCAATCTGTAATCTGCCCTGGGTCATGCCTGCTTACATTATGCTGGTGAATTTGTGCTAGCAACATTTGCTAGCAATATTCACTAACACTGTGACATTTCAGATTTTCATTTTTGATATCCACAGAGTATATCCAGTTTGCGAAGCACCATGGCCTTTCATTACTGTTTTTAACTTAAATAATACATGCCGAGTCTTGTGGAATTGAGTAATGTGCTGTTTTATCATATTGCTGCAAATATCATTCTTGCCCCATACACATTAGATAAGAATAAAAATGTTCTTTAAAGGTTTTAGTGTCTGCTTATTTTATTAAAAAAAAAAAAAGAGAGAGAGAGCATAAGAGAGCAAACTATTGCTGCTTGGTATTTAACCCTTACTTTCACATAATACAGATTATAAATGTCTCTCAGGCCAGAGTGATACACATCCAGCTGATTCAAGATGCAATGACTGGTAGAGGCACTTGTATCTTGGTTTCAGTAATATGTATTTGGGCCCAGGATGACACTCAGAGAAGGAAAGTCTTTCTCCTGACAGCATGCCTAAAGAAGGGCATTTTTGGTGACAGTTTGAGGGAGGCTTTTCTTTTAAGCTATAAATAAAAGCTGACAAATATTGTGTTAAACTGAAAAGACAATATACTTTTGAAAGCACTGAAGAAAAGGTCATATGGAAAAGAGTATGTTTGTTTACGCAGGATTTTTTTAATAGCTTTTGCATGCAGCACAAAACTAGAAAGAAAGGAGCACTTTTTTGGTAGCATTGCATTATAATAGGTTTTCCTAGAATGCTGCCAGCAAAAACTTTGCTTTTGGGCTTCAGCGACACAACCCAATTGTTGTACCTCTTACCCCAGTTTCCCCAACTGTTGGAGCTCTGTTATTTGCTGTGGGGCTCACTGCTGGAATGTATTTATTTTATGATGGGAATGCAATCCATTATATTTGGAAAGTATGACATTCAGTTACGTCAGTGTGTCCAGGGATTGGGATTAGTATATTGTTTTATAATTAAAGGAGCCAAAGTTCAGGAGTCGTTGTGCTTGTGTATACCAATATGGCTTTATCTGAAGATGAAGAAAATGTGCAGAAGTTCCACTTTGCTTTATCTCCCTGACCTGTCTTTCTGTTTGCTAATTTTACCCAAACACATCTCCTATTTTCAACAATTTATTTTCTGGAGAAGGATGAAAAAATTTCTTGTCTTATTTGCCTACATTCACGACTGGTTTGATAGCAGGACCTTATCCCTTTCCTCAGCCTACAGAGTCATTGCTGCAATTTCTCATGTCTCATGGGGTAATGCACTGCGCCCTCTGCCCAGCTGCCCTTAGACCAGGGGATAGCAGAGCTTCTAGGACAAACAAAAAGTTGTCCCCTCCTCAAGGTCTTGACCATGTCGTCTTGAAGACTTTCAGTCTTGGTCTATCAGGGGTCAACCCTCCTGCGCATATCACTCTACCAAACGTGTTTCCTGTGTGGTAGGAGAGGTCTGAATGAAATCACCTCGGGGTCCTCCCTCTGTGGTGGCTGCCCTGGATGAGCATCTCTAGGGGCTGAGCACGTTTTCCCTTGCGGTTGCAATGATCCCCTGATAGCCCACACTCCTGCCTGCAGCAGAGCACAGCCAGGACCTGCAGCACCCTGACCACCTCTCTCCAGCTGTGTCCCCTTCCCCACCCCACTTGCCGCAAGTCCCCTGCACTGAAGGGATGTGCCATGCTCATGCTTGCATGGGCATACCTAAGCTAACCTGCGGCTGGGGCACCAGGTGCTTCTTAGTGCTTCTTGTATGGTGCATTAGTCCCACCCCCCCTCCCCAAAAAAAAAGAAAAAAAAACGTTTCCAAACCTGCCACAAATATTCTCATTTTCTTCACCCTCCTCCTGCCTGCCTGCCTGCCAGGAATTCACCCCCAGCCCTCCGGGGGTTTATTTAACCCAGTCCTGCTCTAGCTCCTCCATCAGTCTCTTTTGGGAGCCAGACAAAAGCTCTCACCCAGCCTTAACCCTCCCCCCGCAGCAGACTGCTGCCCCCGGCCTCCTTTCCAGAGGACAAATTCAGTTTTCTTTGGGTCTCTGGAGAGAAAGAGAACCAATACTTATTCTTGTTCCTTCCCACCATGCTTCCCACCAGCCCCAGCTGGTTCCCAGGTCCCCGCAGGAGTGGCAGATACTAGGTCATTTTGCCCTTGTACATTAGATTTTGCTCTGAATTTAAGTTTTAAAGGATGAGCGCTTCCTTTTGAGCTCCTCAAATTCCTGTTAGTCTGTTAGTCACTGCATCCTCCAAAGTAGTTTCACTTCTTGGTAATAACTAACAACACACAAATTGCACTTCACACATAAAAGTGTAAAGATACAGACAGCACTGAAAAGACAATTTAGTACAAACCTCCAAAAAATAGTTCTCTGAAGTTGGCCACATTTTTTTTTAAACAACTTTGAAATATTGGCTTATATTAATTTTTTATGCTTGAATAATAAGAATGGCATACCGGCACACATACACATTTCACTATGAACAAACTTGTAAGGTCTGCAAGCATTAAAACTGAATTAGTGCTTTAAATGCATGATACTTAAAAGAAAATGGTAGAGAAGCTAAAGCTCTCCTACTTTATATCTGCAAGTTATTAGAACAACTTTATACATTGATAGCAGAAGGACACATTTTGAAAACAGTGTTGATGCCTTTGGACTCCAGTTACAACCTCTCTGCCAAGCACAATATCACACAAGAAGTCCAGTGATGAAATCTGCTGAGAATATGTCCTTTGGCGCTGTTCCTTTCCATGGCTCCTCCTCCAAGCACGCAATATCTCATTACAAGGTTCACAGATAGCAAAAGATGTTTCAGTGCTTTCTAATTCTTTTTTACAAGATTAGGGACTTATCAGGGGTTTGATTATCTCCAGGATTAATGGCATACAGTAATTAAACTGTCACTATGCCTATTTTTCACCCCTTTTGTAAATATAAACTTGAAAAGTACAAACAAGATTTTTATCTGAGTTTATAGAACGAATGCCACAGAACGGCAGCTCTTGGGGGAAAAAAAAGTGTCCTTAATCCACGTTTTGAAGTGTAGTTCATCAGCTTTGCTCACACAATTGAATGCACAAGGCTGTATCCACCACGCTTAGCTACTGCTGCGCTTCTTAATGGGGATAAAGATAAAGCAGCCTCCAGTGACATGGTGATGGGTGGGGAGGGCTGTGTGCCAGCAGCACGTCCGGGACTGTGGTGCCACCCGACTGGCTGGAAAGACTGGCCCTAGCAGAGGGACAGGCTCCCTCCAGACAAGGTGGGACATCAGTACCTGGAGAATGCAGGGAGAAGTGTATCTTCACCCATAAAACAGCTCTGTAGTGAGCTGTGCTCTTGGGGTAGGCAAGCGTCACGTGGAGGAGCACAGAAGGCTCTTGGACAGGATTAGGAAGCTGACCTGTAAAAGGGAACTGGTTTTGGCTGAAAGAGGATGGATGCTCTCCCATTCCCTCTGTGTAGCAGCTAATCCTAGATGCACTTCACTGGCAGTTTGAGAAGACTTTACTTAAAAAAAAATAAACACACTTACGCCTAGTGTTATTTCCCATAGATTTGCCAGAACTGGGAGCTGAAATAAACTAATTGCTTGTGCAAACTAGGGCAAGGAACAACATAAACCGTAGAGTTACCACTCTTTCTAAGCACCAGAGATCTTGTGCCCAGTCTCTGAAGTTTATTTCAACAGCATTCACAGCCTCAGAGAATTCCTCCTTCCCTGTTGGTTGACTTTGGGCCTTGAACAGGGGACCCAGAAATTTGCAGCTTAAACTACAAAACAAAGTCCTAGAGCTACAGGTTGTTGCAACAGCAGGGGAACATCCTCTATGTATGGAGCTTAGAGAAGGGAGGTATGGCAGCCTGTGACCAAAGAGTTACAGTGATGTACATGTGCATCCATTAGTGCAGTAAAATACCATGGAAATGTTCAGAAAGATGGACAGCGTCATTGTGTCAAGGATTCTAAGCCAGGAAAAACACTTCAATTTTTTCAATTGCGTATTCCAAAAGCAAAACAGAAGATTAAAAGCAAACCAGCAGCAGATCTTTGAACTCCTTGCTGAACAGCATGTTCCTCCACTGATACTGAAAGATTGTACACCACAAGGAGATGAACTACTTGAGCCTGTTCTGTTTACAGCTTGGGGGCCAGAGATAGCCAACAAGTACAGTTGCAAAAGGATATCGTGCCACAGATGAGCTCAAGGGGAAGAAGCATCATGCGTTTGCAGCTGGGAGGATGACAACTATTATTGCCGTGAGCTCCATGTATGCTTACATCCAATTCATCCGGTTATGATATCAGTATCATAAGTGGACTCGTCATTCCTGAACCATTCCGTAAGGCGTACGTTAATGCTGAATATGGTCAAGAAATGTGTTTCCACAGCCTCCTCTTCCAGTGCACTGTTCCTCAGGACTAACATTTAACTTGTAAGTCCTCTAGGGAAGTCTAGGTCTAGCACATCATTCCTGGTTCTCAGAACTGAGCAGGAAGAATAGAAGCTGGAAGCTAGAAACCAGGGGTGCTCTCTGGTGCAATAATCCCATCGCTGGGTGAAGAGCTCGGGTTGGCGTTCAGTTGCTAAGTCAGCATAGGGACGCCTTCCATCATTTCTCCACCTGCCAGCAACAGCCTCTTTGAAGATTTCACAGTGAGGTCTTCATTGCAGAACTACATTTCCTACGTCTGAATTATTTCTTTTCCTTAGCAAATCCGAAGTGACACAACAGCTGAGCCCACAGGACATTTCCTCAGGTGAGACTCATGGAGGGTTTATTGCATCCCTCTGCACAGTGCAGTGAGCTCACCCGCAGTGCCTCTCCCTTCCCAGCAAAGTGACTTGTCTGTCCTCACTCAGCACTGCAAGACCATTGTGGGAAGGCAATAGAGGACCAGCAGTACTAGAGTGGAGCCAGTAAAGATGTAATGACTTGATTTACCTGAGTTACAACTGAAGAAAACTTTCAAGACCAGCTGAGCAGACTAACAAGAGGTAGGGACTGGCATAGCTGGTGCTGTGTTGCTTTCACACATTCAATCTAGACAGTGAAGGGTTACCAGAAGAGGTGATGGTGGGAGAGCATCAGAGGGCAGAAGGAACAAGAAGGCAAAACCAAGCAAGACATGCCAAAAAATGAGAGCAGAAGCATACTCGAAGCCCCAGTTGAAGACCTGCGTGAGTGGCCATGCCTGAAAGGCTGCACAGCTCCTCTGAACCACCGCTGTCTTTCCTACCTGGAAGGACGTCGGCGAACTTCGGGATGCACATACATCCTTCTGGGTCTGGTGGCTGCAGAAGGGTTAGAGGCAGCAAGTGCCAGTGGCTTCAGAAGCCGGGGGACTTCCAGCTGCCACCCCTCTTGAGCTCCTTTTGCTGGTGGCTGCTGCTACCAGACCGGACTGAGAAGGCGCCTGTTTTTCTTTCATTTTTGGCCAACATCTGAAAGGCTACAGATTTTTTTCTTGCCCTTTGGATAACTCTGTTGATGTTAAACTCTACTTTTATGAAACTTTTTCCATTTCCCCAGGAAATATTTTATGTTAATATATTCTTATCCTTTCCTTATTGATTTTATCTGCAATGCCTTTTGCCAAGTCTAATTTTTAGAGCCTTACGTTTATTGTCTTAGGCCCCAGTCATCACGTGTTTTGCTGGGCTCCTTTATTTTTTTCCATGATGCAAAGTGCACTTCTTTCAAGTGAGGCACAGCTAAGAGGGGTTTGTTTTTACTGTGTAAGTCAGGCTGTCAGTGTGCTCTAGCAGACAGGGTGAATGAGTAAGAGATAGGGCATCTTCCTACACGGTTACATCAGGGGAGCTGAGGCCAAGAGAAAGCTAAATGATGCTTAATTAGTTAAGATAAGAAGGAAATGAGAAGGGAACACATGGGAAGCTTTAGGCAGCGACTGTGTTTGCTCATGCTTCTGGCCATGTGGGTTCAAGCGTTAGTAAATCATTTTGTACTAACAAGTCATATTTAGTTATAAATATCTTGTATTTTAGGAGCATCCTGGATGTTGGGCTTGCAGGTTTGTCACCTTAGGTGACAAAGGTCTCTTACCTTTCCAGTGCTCTGTGCTGGTGCAAGAAAGGGTGACCCTGGGGACAGTGGGACTCTGAATGCCCCCGAGTTAGGGCATGTTACAACATTCCCTCCCTGTGTCTCTTCTGCATTGGACACTTGTGTGTTTTGCAGACGTCAGCCCATGTGCTTGTCTCATTTTTTTAAGGCCTAGCTCCTGAAAGCTGTAAGCTGTAGTTACAAAAGCAGATGTCTTCTCTGTCAAGGTACATGCCTCATCTGCAAAAGTCAAATCAGCTGAGAAATGCATTTTAAGTCAACTCATGTAATTTAATCACTTGAGTGGTGCTGTGGGCATCACCTGGAGAGTCTTCGCTGGGCTGCTGGCTTGCTTGCGCCAGCACTGCCGCAATGCTGCTGGCCCAGGTGGACTCTGTCTCCTGCTCACCTGCAGGGCTGAAGCCGCCTTTCATGCTGTTTGCATGGATGACATACCAGCTCTGACAACAAAGACAAGTCTGTATGGACTAAGCGAACGCCTGACTCAAGCAGCAATGACCAGAAGTGGTAGCGCGGTGGCCCAAGGTGGGGTGGCTGCCCCAGCAGAGCACCCTGGAGCAGCGAGGAGCACTGCCTGGGAAAGCATTGATGCTGGGGAGGGAGGGAGTTTGGCCAGGGCCACCGAGACCCTGAGTGACTCTGTGAATGCCATGTAAAGGGTGTTCAGTTTGCAGGGATATGGAAAGAGCTGTTTTCCTAGGAGCTCAGGGAGGCGTTATCGCAGTAGAGCTGTGACGATAGCCACTTTCCCAGAATATTTGGAGTGAAAGATACTGTGGACATTTAAATATTATTGATACTAGCAATCTCCAGAGCCTGTTTGATTTGCAAGGGCCTATCACCCAGCCTCAGTCTGCCTTTGATGTGCATTCCTGCATACGCACAAAGCACATTCATTTCCTTTTGCAGTGTTTTCATTTGCTGCTAGAAAGCCTCTCGGTCCCTCAGACAGGCCTGTGGCTATTCAAACAGTGTCAGTAGTTTTCATATCACTGAGAAACTTAAACAAACTCTGCTAGTTTTCTGCTGCACTGCATACCATCATTTTATCATGGTGCAGAGAGTTTTAAATTCCCATGGTAAGACCTATGGCTTCTCTTCAGAAATTACCCACCGTCACCACTGCAACTGCCTAAAATATTTGCCTGAAAATTAAGTTCTTGACAACACCCACTGTGAAGTCCCACTTTCTAACACTATAGTATAAAACAGGGATTCCCTCTACAAAAGAGGTATCGAAGGGTGCCACCAGAGCACATGACAGGAGGAATAAAATGAGGTACAACTGAAATATATTCTGAAGATCCTCTTAAGCTGCACAGATTTGCATGTGGCAACGTTAGGTGGAGGTAGTCTCAATAAAGAAGTGTTTCTATAAAATACTTCCACAAGAAACATCCCTGTGAAAACTAACGTGTATGGGAGACAAAGCAGTTCTCCAGCATCATGCTCTTCCCTGTTCTCCTTCTACTTGTGCCATTTTTTGTTGTTATACAATGCTTACAACAGGATGACTATAATCAACCTGCCAGTGGCATTACTCAGGGTGTACCACTATGCCTTCAGAAGGTGGTGACATAAAATCATAGAATTGTTTAGGTTAGAAGAGACCTTCAAGATTGTCACATCCAACTGTTAACCTAGCACTGCCAAGTCCACCATAAACCATGTCCCTAAGCACCACATCTACATGTCTTTGAAATACCTCCAGGAATGGTGACTCAACCACTTCCCTGGGCAGCCTGTTCCAGTGTTTGATAACCCTTTTGGTGAAGATTTTATTCCTAATATCCAAACTAAACCTGATGCAACTTGAAGCCATTTCCTCTTGTCCTATTGCTTGTTACTTGGGAGAAGAGACCGACCCCCACCTTGCTACAACCTCCTTTCACATAGTCGTAGAGAGCCATAAGGTCTACCCTCAGCCCCCTTTTCTCCAGGCTAAACAACCTCAGTTCCCTCACTGGTCCTCATCAGACTTGTGCTCTAGACCCCTCACCAGCTTTGTTGCCCTTCTTTGGACATGCTCCAGCACCTCAGTGTCTTGTAGTGAGGGGCCCAAAACTGAACACAGTATTCAAGGTGTGGCCTCACCAGTGCCAAGTACAAGGAGATGGTCACTTGCCTAGTCCTGCGGGCCAGGCAGGCATGAAAAATCAGGCAAACACGTTGCAACTGGTAGGTGTTACCAAGGATGTAGGATGGACCAGCTGAAACTGGAGGAAAGCAGAAGTAATGGAAATAGTAGGGCTTGCATCAAAACAGGCTGGGACCAAAGCCAGGATATAAGTGTGGACAAGGAAGGCCCATGGTTGAGTGCCAGGTCATGATGCAAAACATCAATGACCCTTGCGCATGGTGCATACAACGGGAATGCAGGGGTGCAGTCTGGACTCACAAAAATGTCAGGAAGCCTAAAAAGCAAGGAGGGTAGGGAAAAGAGTGACTGGAGCAGGGTAAACAGGCTGATCAGGAGCAGTCACCGACACCTATGAGCCCTTAGCCTGTGGCCGAGTCTGCTTCTGAGGGGCACTTGGGTATCCTACAGATACTGGGCCAGGAGGGTGCAGGTCTCCCACAGATCCTGGGTGACATCTGCAAGGCCCAGGCAGATGACAATGACATAACCCTTCCTAGCTTGTGAAGATGGGAACTTGTGGCATTACCCTCTATGGTTCAAGATGTATTTAACTATAAAGCCATCATGACTGTGGATAATGATTAATAGGGGAGGAAAATGAGGAGGATGTGAGGAAACAGAGGAGGGTTAAGCAGTGAAACATGACAGTCTTTCCTGGACTTTTGTAGTGTTGAGCAAGAAAACACAGCATACACCCGTCCTTTAGCTGAAAACAGGTTCAGATAAGAGTGGTCTGTGGTTTGAGGACTTCCAACACTTAGATGTCAGCTGAAAAATTAAGGGCTTTCAAGGAGAAGTAATGCAGATGTTCTTGCCAAACTTTCGTGGCATGGTGGTTGATCAGCTTTGCTGCACTGGGGATTCAAACGAAGCCAGTAAGTGCAGAGTGGAAGCAGGGAGGAAACTCCCAGCTGACAAAGAAGCACTCCGGAAAGTGAAGGCATGGAGGACATCATCCTGAGCAAGTGTTGTCAAGGGTTAGGTGTATGCCACATCACTTTGATGAAGTTTGAGAAGGCGGCGGTGTTACCTAACACTGATTTCCATTGCAGGGGACTAATTGACAGAGCGATGTAGAGGGATTTGAAAATGACATTTAGAAGACTAAGGATTTACCACCAGGTGTAAGAAATGAGTGTGGGTCTCAGCCCGAAATTATTCTGACCAACACTGCAGGGAACTAGAAGCTCTAAAGAGTGGTGGGCAGTGAGTGATTCTTGCATGGAGTCACCCATCTCTGAGGATGGTGGTCACCAGATACAGTCTTGTGAGCAAGGCAGCTCAGAGATGATTTCTGAAGGCAGGGTCACTGATGACTGGAAGGAACGAAGTGCTGTGAGCCTCTGTGGATTGGTGTGATCTTAGGTAATACATGAGCAGAGAGATACTCAGATCTCGGGCTCATATGTCTGGCCACCAGAAATTGTCCATGTTCCAGTATTTCCAACCCCATTCGTACCTCCAGGGTGAAATCGCACCTTTTTATGACAGAGTAACCTTCAAGTCTTAATTTAAATCCAAGGTAGCTGGTTTTGTCTATCAAGGTAGGGCAGATCTGTGCTAGGATTTTTACTGGAATTATCTTACTAGGATAATTCCAGCAGAATGACCTCTATAAATTGCATACTTCTTCACTGTTGTAACTGGGAGGTCTCAAAACAGTATAACTTTCATTTGCCCTTTACTGGGCGTCTGCCTTGCTGTTTTGATTACTTGGCTGATAAGTAAGTTACAGAAATCTAAACAGTGAGGAGAACAAGGACCATGCCGCCTGTTGCTTTGATAGCACAGCCTTAACTGCAGAGTTAGAGGCATCTGCCCCCACAAAGAGGAGCTCTGCTGGGTTTCACTGTTTACGTGTAGGGATCAGGTGATCATCTGCTTCGGCTGCTCCAAAGCAAAATGGACTTCCCTGGAACATTTAATCTCCATTTTGGTGAGCGCAGTTGGAGGAGCCACTCGCTTGAAAAGCCTTTAATGAACCTGTAACATAACACCAACAAAGAAGCATGCATTTTTTTAATTAGCTGGAGCAGCAGACAAGCTCCCAGCATCAAAACAATGATCCAGAAGAGGAACGTATATGGCCCCTTGGAAGACGTTATGCAGAGACACCATGCCTGGCACTTTATTTGGATTAGATAGACAGATTACTTTGACAAAGATGTCCCAGGGCAAAGGAAATGTAAAGATTATGCTAGTTTTCCAATACAAGAGGAGATTATTGTATCATGTCATTATACATCTATATAATGCTAAAACATTATGGATAAAATTCTGGAACATCACTGGAGTATTTAAAGATATTTGGGTATTTTAAGATACCAAACCATCCATAGCAGATGTAGAATATGGTCTTCCATTCACTGCTCTGATAGATGCAGGTGTGTTCCCTGGAAGCCAACTTAAATTTAAGATCAGTGCTTCCTGCTATCTCTTAAATACTTCATTTCTGAATTGTAGGGGATATAAATCTCCAGATTTGACTTGATTCATAATCCTGTTGTCTACATAAATGACAAAAGCCTGGATTTGCCCTTCACCTTTCACTAGCAAGTTCCAGAGCATCCCTGGATATACCAGCAAAGAGTGTTATGGGCTTGTTCATAGAGACAGGGGGAAAAAATGCCTTTAGTGTTGTTAACTCAGTAGAACCACATGGTGGCAATGCATCAGCTAGCCCAAGGTTTGGCAGAACACCTGCAATGCTCCCCCACCCTACAAAATAATGCTTTACTTTGTGTTTCTAACTTTCTAAACCAAGGGCCAGGAGCATCCTAGCTCAGGTACTGTATCAGGTGTCTTGACTTCGGCAATGGTATGGCAGTGAACAATAACAGCAGCAACTGTATCAGGAAAGGCTGCAAGGATGAAACTCCTTACATTTCAGAATCCATTGCTACCTGCAGGAGATGTGAGGACACCAAGGGCAGCTCCAGGATCACGTCACTTAACTTCAGCGCACGGGGAGCGGAAAGAATTTTCCTTGGCTGACTAGACTAGGCATAGCAGAAACAAGAGGAAACCAATGAATAAAAGGCTATAAAATGGGAGCTTAGAGTTCCCCGCAACAACTGTGAAGAAAAATGTCAAGATCAGGAAATTCAATGATGGCAATTTAAATTAATTCTTTAGGCAAGAGTGGAGATATCTCCAGGAATGGATGTGGTAACAAAGATGACGGAAGTTGCAAGAGAAGTTACCTGACAGCAGCTATTTATGTGTGAAGCCCCACCTGATGTGGTTGATGGAACAGAGCACCTATGGGCAAGCAGTAACGCTGAAGATGGACAGGACACACAAAAAGGCAGATGGTGGTGTAAGAAGGGGAGCAGGAGAAGTGTATTATTGAGAGAAGAAAATAAACAGTAAGGAAGAAAGAGTAAAAGAAAAAGTTTATATAGGAATACAAAGAGCAAATAAAGCAGTAAGGAGGATGCAGTTTCACTGAAGAATAGAAAAGCAGCTATCTCCACCAAAAAAAGAGTAGGATAGAAAAGATACGATCTTGAGAAATTGAGACGAGAACAGGTAGCAGACCATCAGTGTATGTCTTAGTCATCAAACTGAAGCAGAACCTAAATGTTTAGGATGTAGTGACTCAAAATGATGCAATCATGTGGACATATTCTAACTTTCCAAGTTCAGGTTGAAGGAAAAACTCTACTAGAGCTTAGATGTTCCTAGATGTACTAGCTAGAAGACACTTTCCAAAAGTTACTGAACAAAAAAAAGCAATACTAATTTAGATTTGACTTCAGTAAGTGGGAACAAATCATTGAATGTCTGATTGCAAGTCCTAAAACATAAGCTTTGGTAAAATGAAGAAAAACGGTGAAGCTGGCTGAACTGAAAAACTCAGAACCAAAAGAGGAGTAGTCTTGGTACTTCTTTAAGTAAAAGGTGCAAAAACTGATGGTAGGGAGAGACAAACTTACAGGGAAGCACTTCAGACTTAATTGGCTGAGTATCCTCTCAAAAAAGACATTAAGAATAGTCCTTAATAAATACAAACAAATTCTTATGAATGTATAAAGCTATGGTCCTTAAAGAATACAAACAAATTCTTATCAGCAAATAAAACTATGTCTTGTACATCAGGATGTGCAGAGATAAAGTAAGAATAAGCAAAAAATCAGAATAGATTTAGATGCTGCAATGGAAATTAAAAACTAAACATTTTTTTCAGCAGTATAATAAAGAAAAAAAAACAACAGGGAAAGAAGTGGAGCAAGGACTAAATAGGTGAAGGATTCAATTCATACTTTGTCTTAGTTTACAATAACAAAAATGAAGTAAAACATGGAAACAAGCAAGGTAACTAAAGGAAATTATTGCATTTGAGGCATGAGCAAGACTTCAGGTACTCTAATAATGGGCTACCATCTCCTAAATTCTAGAAGAATTAGTTACATACAGCCACAGTTTTGGTAGCTGAAGTTTTGGTAGCAAGTTAAAAATGGTGCAATTATGAGTCGAGTATAGCAATATGATGCCTCTGTTTGAGGAAGGAAAAAATAGTGTTCTGTACCAGGACTAGTACTCTGACTTCAGGTGTAGACATGGCATTAAAGAAAAAGCATAACTGAAAAGAAAGAATAAAGACATGAAAATAATTGCTGAGTGGGATAAAAGACACATGGGTTTACAAAGTTTAATTATCCCAGACTGACAGGAGAATGAATTTCCCCTGAAAAAGTAATACAACAGATCCAATCCCACTGAGTGTCAGCTGATATTTTGATACACTGTCAAATGGGAAATGGTTAATATAACTAAGGAAGGTAGAAGATAGAAGTGGGATTAAAAATCATACCAGGGTTTCACAGAAAGAAGGCAAAACCAGACTATGTTGAAAAGGAAACTACTGGGCTGAAGTATGTTGTTAGAGTTTGTAAAAGATCAGTCTTGGTTTCATCTGATTAAATATTTTCCTTTGTGAATTCAGCAAAAAATGTAATTTTTCCAATGACATTTGCTAGAGACACAAGTAGTCTGTAATGGTCAACACAATGCAGAACCAGAGTATCACAAAGGAATAAAAGGTGACCTTGAGAACTAAGTAATAGAAATGGGTTGAAAGTTAATAATATGAAGGGCAGCATTACTTGGGGATCAAAAATAATTTCTGCTGTATCTGAAACAACAGATGGGAAGGGCTGGAGGAGAAGCCCCATAATATAGTATAATAGTGTGGTGTTGGACGAGGATGAACTGCTGCTGCAACACAGCCATGAGAAAAGCTAATATGTGCCTAGTGTATAACAGAGGAAATTACTTTCACTGCAGACAGCAAATTATGAGTATTGGTCTCCAAGACACTGTGAGATCTCATCTGAAACACTGTGGACATTCCTGGTCATCCCCCGTCAAGAAGGATTAACTGAAATGGCAGCAAATGCAGACAATGATCATACCAATGGACACTAACCTACAGGAGGGACCGGAGCCTGCTTAGCAAGGAAGAGAAAAGGAATACAAAGGGTTTCTAGAAGTACATCAGGAAAGAATAAACACCAGGGGAAGAAAAATAGCTATATAAGGAAAAGTGGCATAAGATGGAAATCTAAACAAGTTACAAACAACATTAATGTAGATGATAGAATTTGGGTTTTATGACTCAGAAAAGCAAGACTATAGCACATCCTCCCAGTAGAAGCAGTGGAACAAGAAATTTGCCTGGTATCAATATGCAGCAGGATCCCTGCGTAGAAAGACTGTGCTCAACGCGGTTGCCTGAGAAGCAGATCCCTCTGTAGAGCCTTCTTACTATCAAGCAGATCAACATTCCCACCTAACTTGGTTTCATCTGCAAACTTACTCAGGGGGCACTCGATCCCCTCATCCACATTGTTGAGAAAGATATTAAACAGAAATGGCCCCAATACTGAGTCCTGGGGAACACCACTTGTGACCGGCTGCCCATTCACCACAACTTTTCGGGCCCAGCCTTCCAACCAGTTTTTTACCCAGCGAAGAGTACAGCCGTCCAAGCCATGAGCAGCCAATTTCTCCATGAGAATGCTGTGGGAAACAGTGTCAAAGGCTTTACTAAAGTCCAGGTGAACAACATCCACAGCCTTTCCGTCAGCCACTAAGTAGGTCACCTTGTCATAGAAGGAGATCAGGTTAGTCAAGCAGGACCTGCCTTTCATGAACCCATGCTGATCACCTGGTTGGCCTGTACGTGTCACATAATGGCACTTAGGATGATCTGCTCCATAACCTTCCCAGGCACCAAGGTGAGACTGACAGGCTTGAGTTCCCTGGATCCTCCTTCTGGCCCTTCTTGTGGATGGGTGTCACGTTTGCTAACCTGCAGTCAACTGGGACCTCTCCGGTTAGCCAGGACTGCTGATAAATGATGGAAAGTGGCTTGGTGAGCACATCCGCCAGCTCCCTCAGTACTCTTGGGTGGATCCCATCTGGCCTCATAGACTTGTGTGTGTCTAAGTACAGGAACATGTTCAGCCATGTTGTATGCATGGAAATGTAAAAGTGCTCATCTTCTGCAGCCAGCAGTGCCTCTCGCTACTGTTCTGCTTTAGCAGTACAATTAATTCCTCCCATTTGAACAAGAAGCTCTCCACATCAATCTGGCTATTAAGTTTTATGCATTATTATATATATTGTGTTATTATACTATATCAGTGCTGGACATGCACCATTGACACCATTCCACAGTGGAGGAACACAATACTGTGCTCCCTTTTTGGGACTGCCAGTTCTCTTGACTGCCAGGAACATGTATTCCCTTATAAATTATACAGTACCAGCTTCTTGCAGTGGAAGGTTATCTCTATTTAAGTTACAGAAAAAACTTATTACCACAGGCCATGCATTATATAATAAAGCTATAAGCTGTGCATCATTTTGCAATGTATTTTCCTTGTAACAGTAAATGTCTTCAGTAGTTCAGTGAGTGAAGTATAATAAAAACAGCCTACAGTTAGTGTCTAAATGAAACAAAGCATAAAGCGGATTAAGTGCTACCATCATTTTATCATAGACATGTGATTAGGAGAACTGCTTTGTTTAAAAGTCACAAAATCTTTTTGAAGTCTAAGTTTGGGTGAAGCTAATCTGCACAGGAAGCAATCATTTTTCCTTCTTTGTATGTCACTTTTGTTTTTCTATTTCAGCTCCCTCAGAGTTTGTGCCTTTTTAAGCAAATACGCTGCAGGGTTGCGGGGAACTGGGCGGCTGTATATCCCTCACCTTGCACAGTGACGGATGTGTCCAAAAGCCTCGGCTTTGCTCTAGTGCCCACTCCAGAGTACAGGACCTCAAGAGTCAGATGTTCATGTTTCATGTTCATTGCAAGTGTGTGAATAATAATTCTCTGGGCCCAGGATCTGGAAAAAAACCAAAGAGAAATTCAATGCTGGTGGCAAGAGAATATAGGACATGAGAGGAAGCAGGTGAATTGCAACTAGCAGGGAAAGCTTGGATAGTGATTAAAGGAAAAGTAGCTGAAGAAGCAGAGAAGAAAGGAAAAGAAATGGGAAGCAGAATGAGAAAGGCATGTGAGTACAGGAGGAGCTGGTGTAGTTATTCAAGGAGAAAAGCACTCACCCACAGGAGCTGGATGAGAAGGGAAACAAAAGGCACAAATTTAAGGAAATTTTCAGAAGTGGTCTGTTGACTGTGCAAAGCAGGTGCTAAACTTAAAACACATTTAGGTGCATTCAGCATCATAGGTTAAAATCAAGCACAAATACAATTTCTTTCATGATTCTCGTCTTGGAACAGAAGGCAAATTAAGAACAGGGAGAGGGTATTACACCTTGAACACCCAGATCACCACCTGCTTTGCAATGGAGTTTGTAACAGCAAATGTCTCCAGAGTGGGAGCTCATTTACTCAGTCCTCCACCTTTTCCCTTTCCATGAGCTTAGAAGGAAAAAGCAGCGTCAGGAAAAGGTACCCAGAGCTGCCTGCTGTCCAGGGGCTAAGCAGGCACTTCAGACGTGCTGAGGATGTGATTCCTGTTGATGCCTTTACTGCATTTCATTATTTCCTCCTTCCTTCCAGCCTCTGTGCTTTGGTACCGGTCCTAGAGCAGTGTGAGAACCAGAATATTTGTTCTGGGAATTTCTTTCTTTTGCTAATTGGAACAGAGCACCATAAAATTTTCAAAAAGCAAATGATACTGGTTAAAACCCACCATTTGCTGTCCATAAGAATATTTTGCCTTCACTTTTGCATTTCCAATAAGAAAAATCTAAATATTTTGAAAAATATTATCCTGAAGTAAAAGAAAAACATTATATTTTTAAAACTGACTGTTGAAATTATTATTATTATTATTAATAATAATAATAATAAAATGAAATATCCCATCTTCCTTAAAGGCTTCTGGAAGTCTTCCTTTTCCAAAATAAAATGCTCTTGACATACCCATGTTTCCACGGAAAGTTTCGGTTCTGACATGAATGGCATTGTTCGACCAAAAAACCAGTCTTCTGCTGGAAAAAATTTCACTAGTTCTTGTGTGGCCATCCACACCCTTTTCTTTCTCCTCAATATCTTGTGCCAGTCTTGATCAGCTAATCCCCTGCTGAAAAAAGCTCTGCCCGCAAGAAAAAGGAACAGAGCAAACGTGTTTGCTGCTGTTCTGCTCATTCTTGTGCTTTTTCACATTAAGCCTTTCCCCACTGAGACCCTGCAGGTTTTGGGGCAGCCACCTCCTCCTGCTCTATGTTGGCACCGGGGGACTAGCATGGCAGGGCAGGATCATACCACAGACCCTGTCCTAACACCCCACCAGAGGAGATGGGCAATGGGAGTCCCCCAGTTGGAGCGGGCAGGGTCTGGTCCTCAGTAAACACAGTACATTTTGCTACGTTACAGGTTTGCTCTCCTGTTCCCTCAGCTGCCTCAGCGTTCAGCAATATTGAATAAGGGCTGATTATTGACAATTAAAGGAGTTCTGTGCGCAAGCAGCACTGATTAGGCAGGCCTGAGGTGGGTGTTGGTGTTTGCGATTTCGCTGCTTCTGCACCACGCGAGGAGGATTTCTAGGAATGGCCAAGGTGGTTGAGTGTAAGCTCTGCACACAGGTATGTCAAGGAAAAGAGGTACTGCACATGGTAGGTCTTGGTTTCCAGTGCTCTGAGTGCATCGTTAATTCCACTTCATCCTAAGAGAGGTGAGTTCACAGCTCCGGCAGTGCTGGTGCAGAGCCTGAGAAAGATTTATTGCTGTTACTTGAGTTTGTTAACAGAGCACTTAGGCACTGGTGGAGGACAGGGCCATTCCAGTAAAGGCAGTGGAAAAATCGCCCATAGCGCAGAGCCGTGTGCATCCCGAGGAGGTGAGAGAGGGAGAGGGGAGTGTGCCAGCCGAGTGCTCCCGTGTGACTCTTGAACCGTCTTCAGCTCTGCATTAAAAACAGAACTTGTTTTAAAATGTCTGTTACAAAAAAGTTAAACACAGCTAAACATCACTCGGAGCCCAGCTACCATTTGGCTTCAGGTAATGATAACATTAAGGGGGGGGGGTCAGGATTGGGGTGGGATGTCCTGCCGCGGTACCTAGCTCAGCCTGTCGAGCTGTCCCACGAACTGCCCCAGCTCCAGCACGGGATGGACAGTGGGTGACCGCGCTGACAAGAGGGCTGCTCTGCAGTGGCAGGAAGGAGCAGCAAGCTGCAAATCTCACTGAGTGGAAAGAGCAAACACTGTGAGTGACGTAGCTCCTCGCTGGAGCTTGGCTGGAAGATGTAAATGCTGCCCTCACAAACCTTCATGGAACCTACTCCTTGTACGAGATCAGGAGCTGGGACCGTTGTGGAGATGACAAGCCTTGGCAGAAATATTTATGGGTCTGTGGCTGCTTAAAAACAAGAAAGCTGTTCAGCGATCGACTTGTGGGTCTATCTAAAAATGTAAGCAGAAGGGTCTCTTATCCCTCAAATATTTTAAAATTAACAGTGCTATCTTTACCAAAATAAATCTTTAAAGCTTTATAATATTTATTCCTCATAATTCGAGTCTTTGATGCGGCATCTGTCCTTGAGTCTATGTTTTGAAGGGAAATCTAAGAAACACCTCCGAATAAAGCAAAGCTTCATAAAACTCCATGTCATGCCAAGCAGTGTCACCACTCAAGGACCAGTGCCACACCACAGGCACTCCTTCGGGGCAGCGCTGTCTCTCCTCTAAGCACCAGAGGTACCATTCTCACCAGAACTTTTGATTTCTGCAGAGCTCCCAGGGTCACATGTCCTGAGAGTGTCCCTGGTCTCTACCCTAGGGATGCTACAACCCAACCAAAGTGAGTGGGATCTTTCTTTGTCACTGATGGCCTCCTCTAAGAAACGCTGAGCATCTGCACCATGGGAAGGGGCTCAGCAGTTTTCCTTAACCATCCTCGAGGTGGGGAAGGAGAAGTTGTTGTTAGGACTTAAATGTGGCTTTTCAGAGGTGGTATTCCTCCAGCTCCTGATAGGCAATAAATATCATCCATGGAAGGGGCAACATTAACATCAGGGAGGAAGAGCTCAAGGTGCTACCGACTGCAAGGGAGCCCTCAGCAGACAATACGGGGCTTCAGTGCCTGAGCTTGATTTCCAGTCTGAACCACCACATGTGGCATTCCCCACCACTTGCAATGACACAGGCAGCGGCACAGCACAGAGGTAAAGCCTCTGGGGTTTCTTTGCACTCAGAGTTGCTGGCAAGAGCATTCAGCAGAGAAGAGGCAAGAAGCCTGCTCTGCAAATCCTTCCTTTCCTTGTGTCAATGGAAATGTTCATCACCGTTTATCCTGGCACTGGCCGGCAACAGCAGCAAAGCCAGAGGTCTCTTTTGTTTGTAATCTCTGCTGAGCAGATGAATCATTGCTGTGCATCATCAGATCACTTCTGTTTTATAACACCCTGCTCATTTCATTACAAAAATCCAGCCTTGAGTGGAGTAAATTAATTTGTCTTTTTCTTGTCCTCACATTCCTTTTGATATTTAGAATGTGATTTCCACAGAAAAACAGAAACACTGAGCTGTGCCTGGGGCCAGCTCACATCAGGCCTTAGGCTGCGTCCAGCACGGCACTTTCTGGGCACCAGCCACCATTTCATAGATGGGCTCCTTTGAAACAGGCCCCTCTCAGTTATCCAGTTCACATCCTGTCATCACTGACTTGCTGTTTCATCCTTCTGCAAAAGCAAAATAGTTCTCAAAAGTTTATTAAGCCCAATCCTGCCTGTCTAATGTCACGTTTAAAGCTTCCCTGGCTTTTTTTGTGAGTTCACCTGGGTACACCCTACCCAAACTATACTGCAATGTGCATCAGCTCAGGCAGCTCAGCAGCTGCCTTCAAATCGGGAGACGACTATGTCTCGGTGGTTCTGTGCTTTAAGTGTTCACCGCACAAAAAATCTCCAGAGGATGCACTAAAATGAAAAGCATTTGTAGTTATCCAATGTATTGTCTAACCATACCAACCCCAAAAAGAGCAAAGAACCTCAGGCCCACCAAGATCAACAGGGCTCCTCCCCAGACTTTGCAATGAGGCTGAAATTGTACCCGTCCACCATGTGTGCAGGGTGTACAGTGGAAAGTATTCTTTGTAGGAGCTCCAAACGAAAAGGAACTGTGGCTCAGATAAACCCAACGAACATAAAATAGCTCATCCTCTGGTGTGAGCCTTCTAAGGTATCGCACTGCAATTTCTGCTGTTTTTGTAGTTAGTTTTTTTATTCATGGAGCTTCTTGTATCAGCTGTGAATTTCTTTGGCTCAGTGTAGTAGGAAGGAGTAATCTTCAACTTGCAGCTGGTGGTAAAACAACAGTTGTAATGATGGCCTGGCCAGAGCTATAGTGTTGTAAAGCTATATAGAAAACGGCCAGTGGGACAGAAAACTTCACTGATGTCCAGATATACATGCTGATATCTTGACTAAGACTGTATTTTGTGCCCCTGCTCTGAGCTCCCAGGGACTAACACAGGCGGTTGCACGTGTTCCTGCTATGCTGGTGCACGCCGGTTATTGCAGTACATCTCCCTCCCACCCAAGCCTCCCTCTGACCCATGCTCCAGGCTCTCACAACAGCAGAAAGAGGCAGCAAGGACCATAGTGAGCTGCGCTGCACCAGCTAGCCTAGGTTTCAGGGAGAAATCCTCACTGTTAGGGCATCACTGAAGCTTTACACTTTGAGTACTGATTTCTGTGCGTGTGACATACACATGAAAAGAAATATGTCCCAGCTGCTTCCCCATCAACTGCAATGTCCCTTGTCATCTACCAGGTCTGGGCTTCTTTGGGACTGATGCAGAGACCTTTCTACTAGCACAAACCTCTGTAAAGCAGTTCAACTTGCTGACTGGCACCATGGCCTCTATTCACAGGGCATGGCAGCTTAGAGAGGTTTGCTTCTGATCCTCAGCCAGGGTAGAGACTTTACTATTTTCCATTAAAGAGAAAAAAAATATTTTG
The DNA here is from genome assembly GCA_013397275.1 of Burhinus bistriatus. NCBI lineage: Eukaryota > Metazoa > Chordata > Aves > Charadriiformes > Burhinidae > Burhinus > Burhinus bistriatus. Next base: position 24,666 of record VYXH01000579.1, read on the forward strand.
ATTGTGGCTGATTTTTAACAGAGAAAAGAAAACCCCAAGAAAATGTTGAATGTAAATCCTTTTGTAAACAAAATGTATTCTGGAGTTTAATGGAGGCTTTGCATGCACATACTAATGTTAAGATTAATTTATTATGCCTTATTGCTTGAAAAAGCATGGAAGAAGTATCTCCCTGCATGTTAGTTATTATTTTAAAAAGGGGACTCTGTTAGTAGTGCATTGAACCTTAGGTCACTGCAGGCCAGGGGAAAATAAATCCCTTCACCTGTGTGTGTCTATTTTTCTTCCTACCTCTGCAGAACTACTTAAAGGAGAGAGGTCCTGGGTCAGACAGTGTTTATACAGTGCCTGTTGCAACGCTGACCCAGCTGCGCCTGGGGATGCTGCTGTATGTAAGTGTTTTATAATAACATGATCGATAACTTGATGCACTTCAGAAGGAGCAATCAAGGTTGTTGAGACCATCTTTATGATTCAGCCACTGCTTTATCATTATTAGCCAAAGTCACGCCTACCCCTGCACCAGACTGTGGTGGAATAGAAGCAAGGGAATTTTCTCCTCTGGCTCTCCAGGACCATGATGGGGCCGTAGGAAGCAGAGACCTCCTCCTTTCCTGTGTCCCAGCCAGCAGAAGATGTTCAGCTTAGGAAGTGGTGATCCTTCTGGATCCCATAACCCAGTGCCAGCACCCACCAGTTGAGAGACCTTTCATGCTGTTTGAATCATAGAGTTGTAGAATTATCTAGGTTGGAAGGGACTTTTAAGATCATCAAGTCCAACCATTAACCTAACACTGCCAAGTCCACCACTAAACCATGTCCCTCAGCACCACGTCCGCACGGCTTTTAAATACCTCCAGGGATGGCAATTACACCACTTCCCTGGGCAGCCTGTTCCAATGTTTGATGACCCTTTCAGTGAGGAAATTTTTCCTAATAATATCCAATCTAAACCTCTCCTGGTGCAACTTGAGGCCACTTCTTCTCATCCTATCACTTGTTACTTGGGAGAAGAGATCGACTCCCACCTCGCTACAACCTCCTTTCAGGTAGTTGTAGAGAGCTATAAGGTCTCCCCTGAGCCTCCTTTTCTCCAGGCTAAACAAATCCAGTTCCCTCAGCTGCTCCTCATAAGTCTTGTGCTCTAGACCCCTCACCAGCTTCATTGTCCTTCTTTGGACACGCTCCAGAATCTCCGTGTCTTTCTTGTAGCGAGGGGCCCAAAACTGAACACAGTATAAAGGGGAAGTCTTGACTGCATGTTGCAAGAAATCACAAGGCAAGCTAGAAACACTAGACAGTACAGGTCACTTTTGCCACTTTCCAGAACTTTGTACCACAGTGTGCCTCCAAGGAAAGACCAGAAGGGCAGTCAAGCTAGTGAAGTACTTCATCTTCCATCTCAGAGAAAAACACCCAAGTCTCTGAAATATGAACTGGTTTATGCAGTCTTGCAAAGCCCAAAACTATAGGAAAAATGTCTCTAAATGCATCGAGCCCCGTGGCCATCTTCCTTCTCTGGTGGACTCTTTCCTGGGCTTGCTCCATTCCTGTGTGTCACCAGGCCCCCTTGGCCTGGGTCATGCCTCATCCCACAGCAAATCGTACAGAGCTCTCTCATGCTTTGTGTCTGGGACATGTCCCACCACTCCCCTTCACCCTGCCCAATGTGGGTCATGCTGGGCTTTGCACCCCAGAGAGGAGCCGGTGGAAACGGCCATGTTAGCAAAGCTGCTGCATGTGGCCAAAACAGCCTTAGCCCTTGCAGTAACTTTCTGCTTGCTCCTCCCCATCTTGGTGTCTACTCATTTATCAGTTCCTTTCTCAGAGGCTGGTAGGGAATCCCAGGCCAGCACTCTTCTCTGGGCAGCTGCCCTCCTACCTGCCTGCTGCTCTCAGTGCCTCCCCAGGCCCTCCAGCACACCATCACTCCCTTCCCTTTCACCTAAGGGACGTACTATGGCTGAGGTAAAAAGTATGAGCAAACTCTTTGCTAACGTTTTGGAAGTACATTGCCGTATGTGTTTATGCATAAACTCTTGGAGGTTTACCAAGTTAGCTCTGTGTCCTGATGAATACAATCACTTCTGGGACTATTGCTTCGTTTCACAGATAAGATCGCTATTTGCTAGTGAGTCTTCTCCTGATTTGTTTTTTGTTACATGTACTTATTCTGGATCAGTTTGTAATGTTGCTTTATTTTTCCTTGTCAAGAGGTAAACACAGCTACAGACTCCAGTTCTGTGTTTCCTAGCCTACAGCTCAGGGCTGTTGCCATAAGTGATATCCCAAAGCCAAGGTAAATTAGAAACCAAAGCTCCAGATTTTAGGATTGCTCAACCACATAGATTTGGCAATGTGTTTTCAGAAGAGACCCCTTTTCTTAAGTCACTTAACATCATCAAACACGGGTTGACCTGTGGCATTGGAAGAGAAACAAAGACACATGCCTGTGACCTCCGTGAACAGCGGCAAAACAGATCACTATCTCCCATGGAGAGAAGAACCTCACAGGAACAGCAGCCACGTCCATACCTACCTGAATGTGTAAAAAGTAAAACAGCAAGATGTTTATTGAAAAAGCAGGCACTGTTAAGTACATTCTGCCTGATTTTGTGCTTTTGCCAATCAAACTAGTGTGTTCTTCAGTCATTTCTCATCTCCTCATGTAGGACAATAAGGAGACATGGCTTCGCAGTTTAATCATAAAATTTCATCTAGTAAAGCATCTAGTATGCTCTGTCTTCAAAGGAGAGATTTTTCTGTCATTCAGATCTGCTTGACCATATAAAGGAAACATTTGCCAGTGTAGACTATAATACTGGTTGAATGTTATCATGCAGCTACTGTGGTGTCTAGCATAAAACCATGGTGCTCTCCATTATCAATTAGTCAATCCCATTTAATGTGTTTGGCCACTCTAGAGAGAACTGAAAGCCAGCAGGAGGTATATCTTAAACATCATGCCTTCAGGCTGTAAGAGCTAAGAAGTAGAGCCTGAAATGCTGTGGGAAGGAGGCAGGAGCAACCATGAAATGCTGAGCTCTCCCTACTATATTAGGTAACATGGAATTGGAGAAAGCAGTTACGAGTAGGATGAAGAATGGTATGTTTCTCCCTTGCCCTCTTCGCTATATTTCTCTGTTGTACTTATCCCAAGCAATTTATGGCTATGTTTTAAATTCTGTTTGGAAAGTGATGGTTAGCTCAAGGCTGGTGACAAGATATAACACATCTGACCTCCACATCATTGCTTCTCTTACAGCTCAGGCTGGTGTTGAACAGACGGTGTTGACCTCTGATTACTGTGCAGAGGAATTAGTGAACTGAGACGTGGCACCCTGAATCTAGTTTTTACAAAACAGATGTTTATAGCTCAAGATCACTGCCCCCACCAAAGCCAGCATACCTGTAGGAAGAAATGCCAAAGAATAAATGAGGATGGGGAATGAATTATCCTGTAATCCTTAGAAATCAGTCTTGCTTCAAAGAATTTAGAGTACAGGCAAAGTTGGAGGTGTTACAGCACCCAGATGTGCCTGAAAAGAATCATGACTGGATCTTGTTGCTGTCAGCCTCATGCTTATCTTGTAACCTTCCTGAAATCAGCATCTCATCAGCACCACACCAACTATGAGAAGTAACTTGTTAGGATGTTAGTGATCATCATTTTCAATGGTGATTTAACGGCTGATGTGGAGAGGGATGTACCATGTGAAGGTGCATTACCTGCTCAGTATTAACACGAGGCAAATGAGCACTGTTTTCCTACATGTGTAAATGCAAGGGGATTCTCAGCGCTCTTTGACATGTAGTATGTCTCTCTTCTCTCTCCAACCCCAGTAAGGCATATCTTTCCAGTGCCTCCAGCTGTATAAGAAAAACAGGAAATAAAGTGTCTCTACAAATTAATCAAGGTAGCAACAAGCAGCTCTCATCGCAGCTGTTGCCGGCTGTCAAGTCTTTAGACATTGGCAATCTAGTGTTTTATCTTCCATGCGCATTAATCACTTGGCAGATGGCTTTTCATGGACACTCTCCTTTTTTCTGAATGGTGTAAAAAAAGATGGAGCTCCCCCGCTGGAGATTTTGAGCTTGTTAGTGTTGGGAAATACCTCATTATGTCTTGATGGTGTTTGAGCAAATAGCTATAGTTCATCTCAGTACCGGGATGAAGCTTGGCTGGATGAGGAAAGAGACTGTATGGTATGGTTGCTTGAAGTACAAGGAAGCTGGATTAGGTCACCTCAGGCAGACAAACCCAATCTTTCTGACAAAGCAGATCATGCAGCCTATTGCAAAGCTATTAGAGGACTCCATCCCACCGCGAGCTGAGATTTGCTTCCTTTGCCTGACTGGTTGAACATGAATTTTTGTAAGATGACCCAAAGCACATTGAAGTGCATTCATGTGTGCTGACATCCCAAAAGTGCTGAGGAACAACTGAGGCAAGGAATGGACAGAGGCATTGGTCTAGCAGTCGTAGATTGGCTACAGTTCCCTAAAGCCAAACTTAATTGAGGTGGGTTCATCTTTTCCTCCCAACTGAGTTATACACACACGGCTACTCAGATACCTGCTGAATTACAAAGCTCCTTAAGATGTTCTTCTCACCACGGACTCACAAACTAACATGAAAAGTCTCCTCTTTATCAGTCCCTCCTTCCTTCTGACATTACCAAAACAGGGAGTACTCTACCCCTGTCTCTAGACTATGGCAGCGTTGCGATGGAAAAACACTGGGAGGAAACAGATCATATATCTTCTCATACAGTAGGTCACTTTTTAAATGAGTTATATTTTCCTGAGGCCTCTATGTTTGGAACAAAAAGTATTTTTGCCTACACACAACGTTAAAATGATTGGTAATATTCTCAAGTTGTCAGCTGCATCAAAGCTTGCAAGTTGCAATTTTGGAATTATCATTTATCTTACTTGTCCCATTAATCTTATTGCGTGGATTTCTCTAGCAAGATGCTTAACTTCTAAACTTTTTCATCCATTAGATATTTCAATAAATCAACTTTTTTTAATATATATCAAGCTGTGATACAGTTATTTCAACAACATAATTTGTTTAGTGACATAATTTGTTGTTTCAATAGCAAATTAATAACAAAACTACTAAAAGTATAGACAGAATCATCATTAACAAAATATCAGAAGTGACAATAAATATCTCAGCAGTTGGATGAAGAAAAGGGCAGGGTCATCCAAAATAGCTTTTTTCTAGATAAAAAGTGTTGTGTCAAATTTGAAGAGGTCATTGTGTCTAGTCTTGTTCAGTGCTTTTCTGCATTAATGGACTTTTTCCAATGTGCTACACAAATTGTCAAGTCTTTGAGAATATTAAATTCTAATTGTCATGGGCTATTGTGGACTGCAGATTCACAGCTGGACTCAGAAGCATCTGCTTACAGTTGTAACTTTTGTAAAGGTCTTTTAGATCAATAACTTTAACTTTCCAAAATACATAATGCAAACCAAACAGGCAAGCACTACATATGTGGTTTAGCTTTTACACAGTCCTAATAGGCAGAATTCCCTGTAATTCCATTAAATTTCCACTACAGAACTGAAGACAATGAGAATTTTGAGTGAAATGAGACTATGGGATGTGGACCATGGTAATTAGAGGAATACCTGTTGGACTTCTGATCATGTCTTTCATCTGTCTGTGTTTTTCTCAAATGATGAGAAACACCAAGCAGCATGCAACAGTTCATAGGTAGGATGTCTGAAATGTAAATATCTTTTCCTAGCAATCAGCACTGATTTTTAAATAACACTTTCTTAGTTATAGTTTGATCTGCAAAAGTACAACCAAATAAGCACAGGTTACAGATATAACATTGAATGCTCTCAATACTTTTCTGCAATAGGTTCAATGGTTCTATAAATTTTTCAAACATTCATGAGTGACATTTTGTTAGGTAAAATTGTGTATTGAAGGAAAACATCATGAATAGTATGAGTACTTGGGCATACTGTCACTGAAGTTACGCAGGCAGACATCTTTGAGACCCTCTCCTATTTAATACCTTTGAGTTTACAGCATCAGGCATTACATTAGCAATCTTTCCTGGATGTGCCTGAAGTTAAGTGTTGTCCAAGACTTACAGTTTCTATGATCTAATGATAAAGGAGTCTACACCGCCTTGCAAAAATTTGAGTGTCTAAAAATCAGCAATACTTGCAAAATACTGAATTTTGTGAGACAAAGAGCATGCATGGATATAGCCCTTTTATAAGTTATTTTTAGCACAAGCATTTTCTAACTGCTAGGCTTTAAAGGAAATTTCTGTTAGGAAAAAAAAGACATTTCCAAGGAGCAGACATTTGACCCATCCTTGTGTTTGTAAATACAGAGATTACCATAAAATGTTCTTGTTTATCAAACAATCACATCTTCCTGAGAGCTGTTTGACTTGCTTTTAATTCTGCAATGTCTCAGTGTTCACTAGCTGGGAAGAATTTACTCCCATCTCTTCTGTTTTACAGAACCCGAGGAGCCAAACCATGTCAGGTGGTGACAGAAACCTTCTTCAGATCTCCTCATGCAAACAACATCACTCCAGCTCCCTCACTTCCACCTCTCAATTTTCCATGTTGTGTAGAGCTCTAACAGGGAATAGGAAAATGGGAAATGATGCCAAATCTCCAACCCAAACCTTGCTGGCTGAAGAGCAATTTTTCCAAACCACCAGCTACACCTAGTGCAGATATGCCTGGCCCTGGTGGACCTGCACCCCTGTACCATCCATACTGCCAATCAGTCAGTTTTCCTGGTGAAATCCTCAGGCGGTTAGTGTGTCACTGACCTGTGCTCCCATGAGGTGCACACCACGGCCATGACCCACATGGGGAGCTCCCTGGTGCCTCTGGAAAAGCCGCCACCACCCTCCTTCCATCACACCATACTCAAGTGGGTCCAACAGTATAAAAGCTGCATCTTCTTTTTGCCTATTTCTAGTCACCTGGGGGCCATAATGTGCTGCCTATATTTAGTGAAAAAATAAAACTGTCCTCATCATGCTCCATTTAAAGTCCGTAGAGAGCTTTGCTGCTGATTTTAACATGGAAAGGAGGGTGCTGCTTCTTCCTCCCTGTGCTGGAGCTGCGACTGTTGCACTGTTGCCCTTGAAGCCCCAGCACTAAGTCAAAGCCTTTAAATCAGAGGGCTCTGGGCACTAGCAAACAAATGCCAATGGGCACTAAATGAAACACTTCTCAGCAGTCACAAGATAAGGAAAATAAAGATAATATTGCAAAGGAAAAGGGAGGGCATTGTTATGTTGCTGGGGTGTGTTTTGGTGCTGATTTATATTTAACCTACTTAAATAAACTGCAATGGCTGTTCTGTGAATGCAAAAATGGATTGAAAGTTTCCATTTGATTAAATAAGGAGAAGAAATTACCCTGTGGCTAGTCTGTACATTCACTGATCAACAATGAAATCTCAATGGAAAATAGTGACCTGCCACTGTCAACAGACAACCAATTTGAACTGAGCTTAAAGAGGGCAGTCACGCAAGCACCACTTCGGACATTTATTTAACACCACTTTAAAACACAGCTCACACTATTTTCTGTGTATTGTTGTGTGAGACATGTAGGCTCTGGCTATAAAAGTAGATTGAACAGAACCAGGTTAATGCCCAGCTGTTGCACATCTGGGTGGATGCCCTGCACCCTGGGGCTTGGATGAATAATTCCCCCAGGGGGCACCAGGCAAACTGGGAGATGGTGTGGTTAGGGGCTGTTCCCAGGGTCAGGCAACCTGGATGCTGGAGAGAAAAGGGCTTGGTAGCGCAGACGCCAACCACTCTAGGCCAGCAGGCACCAGTGTGGGAAAGCAGTCCGAGGAGCATATCCCACAACCACCCAGCAAGGCAGACCCCAGCTTCCCAGCCCCAGCTCTTCAGCGCTAGCTCAATACCAACCATGCCAGAACACGGTCAGCTCCTTCCGCAGCCACCCCCGTATCTGGCTGCTCTCCTCCCTCAAAACTGTTCACTTCTTTTTTTTCCTGTTCAAGCATCCCAGGAAATGTGAAGTTGACTGCACTATGCCCACCTTGGGAAGTCCCAGGGGACTTCCATGCTTACCAGTGGAACACTCTTGGCATAAAAAGATAAGCTTCAGCCTAAGCCCTTCCAAGCTAGGATAATTCCTGACATGTGTTGTCTTGCACATTGGATTAGAAAGAGAGTTGAAAAAAACTATATAACTGCAGGTTTAATATCTTGCTAAATTTTGCCACCCTTTTACAATTTCTTTCCCTAAACAGAGCATTGCCAATGCTGAAAATACAGTCCCAGAAGAATTTACAGTAGAATATTCTGCTCTCAACTTCCCTTCAGGCAGAAACTGGACCAAGGGAGATGTATTTAACCCACACAAAGAATTTTAACATAGATGACATAAACAGTCAACCATCTTCCCACTGGTTGCTCAAAAACTTAGTCTGTGAATTATCCTTTATTTCAAGATTCATTATCTAGCATGTGAAAAATGCTCAACACTGCTTGCTTAGTTTAGGAAAAAGTTGCTGTGGAGTTAGTTCTGTATTTTCTGGAAATGTAAGAATACTTTGCTTTCTCCTCCCAGTATTTATTGGCTCTTTGAATTCCATTACTAAATTCAAAGGAAGACATCAAAGCAAGGCTGCTCCATGCGTTTTTGCAGGACCTGCATATTTGCCATGCTCTTAAATCTCTACATTTGCTTGGTAGAAACACAGTCTTTCTCTTTTGGGGGTGTTTGTCTGAAGAGGTCTCTGAGGTCTCTCTCAGGCAGTTTCCTGCCTGATGAAGAATTGTGATTAAAAAAACCTAACAATCTCTTCAATTTCAGATTTCCCCCTGGAACCTACTTTTTAAGTTTCATTATTTTCATTGTCTTTTTTGGCCATCGTTTTTATCAACTTTGTAAACTCTCTGGGCCATTTGAATCTCCTGACTTCTACAATCATCTCCATTTCAGCATTTTTTTCTGCATTTTTTTCTGCATTTACTGTCTGCATTTACTGTTTGCAGGTGCAGAGGCCGGAGACGCAGTACTCTTGCATCTGACCCTACTTTCTGCCATCAGCTGCTGGTGGCAGTGCCAGCACAGCTCTCCATGCTTTGATATGTTCAAAATAAAGCGTGGTGCAGGGGGAATGCTGAATGATGCAAAATTGGAACTGTAGCAGCCACGTTTGCAACCAACACCCAGAGACCAAAGAAGGAAAAAAAACCCAACAAACAAAACCACCAGCCTTTTTTCTTCCTTTGTAATATTGTGTGACAGTAGGAGTTAATTTGCAAAGTTTTTGGTTGCCTTTCCCTAGCTGGAGAAGAAATGAGTGACAACCAGTGAGGGTACAAGGGAAGAGAAGGCTTCTCTTCTCCCCTTCACTATGACGTCCGATTACTTCAGTTCATGGACACAATTTTAGGGGAAAGCATGCTGCAGGTTGGGAAGCCTCAAATGTGTCTTGGTTTGTGAGTGTCACTAAAGTTGGTGTTTTAGCTACGTCATCTCCAGGAATCTCAGTGTCCGTCAGATTTCTCTGGAGTTGCTTTTAACGCTGGATGCGTTTCAGGAGAAATTAGCATGTTTTATTCTGCATCAACAAGCTAAGACTGATGTTTTAGTCATTGCAATTGCAAGCATTGTTGCAAAAGAAAAGCATCAAGTAAGAAAATGCATTTACAGATCCTGTTTAGCAGCAAAGCTCCTCCTTAGTTGCTCTGGTGCTTTATTTAGCTTGCAGAGGCTAAGCTCAAACCTCTCCTTTCACCTACAACTTCCAGGGTTACTTAGAGACCCTGGGTTTTTTATGTCCTTTCCCTTCCACTGTTAAAGGCGGAACTCCTTTGCCTTGGTTGTTTTATTCTTCAAATCCCTTCTTGTTTTTAGAGTTTCTTCCCATCACTGACAGCTGGGGAGAGGGGGATTGCTCCCCTCACCCCGGGGGCTTCTCTGAAGCTGCAGTTCCTTTGGATTTCTTCGTTAGCACATTTCTGCCAGCCTGAGAGAGTCCCAAAACTTTCAAAATCATCCTGATATTTTAGAACTCATTAGACACTGACAATACTTACACATTTTAAACTCATGCCTCCCGGTTTGCTGTTAGCTTTACAGTGCCCACACATGACAAGCTAGTAATAAGAACTGTAGACAATAAATCAGTCACAACCAAGATGGCTTTGAGAACATTTTTTCTAAATTACCTTCTTCACCGTGGGAAAGACATTAAGCTACTTTGAGGGACTGGGTAATAGCTCAGAAATTGGCTTGTACATTGTCTGAAGAAACTTTCAAGACAAAGTCAAGGCATACAAGGTACGAACAGTCTGTCTGCTTCGAAAAAAAGCAGAGCTCTGTTTGCTAGCAGGTGAAGTGGGAATAGTTTCATGCCATGGAAATTGAAGCCCTGACACCGTTGCGTTACTGGAGTAAATTATGTTGTCAATATACTAATAAAAAAAGGGAACATTGGCTGTGAGTACAAGGAGCATGCTGACCTCATGGAGTGCAACTCAGCTTGTCTGGCAGAGCTTGAAGGAATGATTAACTAAAACAAGAACGTTTTATTAGACCTTTTCTAACATCATCTGAAAAGACTGGGTGGGGAGGGGTGTGGATTTACGTTTCTGGGAGGTACCCATCCTTGGCAAGGATGGGCTCAGACTCAGTCCTTGGCAGGTTTTGTGCTTTTTTCTCTCATCCACATTTTCCATGAAGTTTTAATTACTGACATCATTTAGTGTGCTTAGCACAACTCTTCATCTTCTGAGGGAAGGGTGAAAAGTTATCTGAAGCTTACCTTTGGTGGTTAGGGCTATGGACCACTAATACCTGATTATTGGTGTTCAAAACACAGGGCAAAGCTAAAAAGGCACCAAATGGACAAGATCAGAATAAAAAAATTGAGGATGATGCTGGTACTAAAGGAAAAGTAGTAACTTGTGGATTAAAGTTGCTTGCTTAAGTTGTTTCCATGGAGTTCAGCCCCCAAAGTATTACTATTCTACTCGGAGCTATAAATCCACTTGTGAAACAGCCCCAGGGCATTTTCACTGAGAAAAAATTATTGCAAATGGATTGGGTTTTTGGGAGGTGGCTGGACACAGGGACCCTCCCACATGCAGGGGTTTAAATTGCCCCATCGTTCTCTTAGTGGTTTTGAGTCATCAACATGTGGTAACGCAATTATCATATTAAGGACAGCCTCAGGCAGCTGAACTGTGCTTTCTGATGGCTGAGATGCAATCCCTGTCCCGCTGGTAACATGTTAGGCTGTTAGGCTGGCTTGTGTCACGCCAATTACAGATATAACGAGTTACAATAACATTACAGCACCGGAAGTAATAACTAAGATCACCAAAGAGAATGTCTTACAAGACTCACACACAGAAGGATCACTTAAGTTTCAATTTAAAAAGCAAGGGCTGAGGTCTGCGAGCATTACCATTGCCGTGGAGTTACTCATATGCCTAGCTTCAGGCCTGCACAGATTAGGGGCTGGCAAGACTCAGATCTCCAAAACAAAATACTGTAAAGAGTACAGAAGAGAAGGAGATATGAATATGATACTAATTTATGTCAAAATTAAAGATTTCTAGATCAGCACAGACATTTTTCAAGGACGTGGTGTTTTCCAATAAGTATGAGAGTAAAATATAAGAGACAGTAAAATCAGTGCCAACAGCTCTGAAGTACCCACTGTAAAGGACTCCCACTGAAAACTGTTTAAACTCAGAGCAGGAGAAAGAACGCAGCCATAAACTGACAAGTGGGAGTTTAACAACATTTGAGAATTACTGTGCAAAAGCCAGCTTCGTATTTTTTCTTTCAGTTATCTTCAGTTAGAACAAGTAAGGGAGGGTTTTGCAGTGAAACTGTGCCTGTGTGTCATGTCCCCAGCCACCTTTCTTCTTCCTTTCTTCACATGTGTCTTCTGCAAGAAAACAGTTAGATGGAGAAGTAGGAAGAAGTGGAAATTAAGAGTGAGACACATAACTCAACAAGAGAGCTCTATAAAAGGGAATTACTCAGCAGCATTGGGAATACATCAGAAAGAAACAAACCCAGGATTTACTGCCTTTGTCAGCTATTTTAGATGAATCAGATACAAAAACATATCTGAACTCTCATGTCTGGAAGAAAGAGCAGTACTTAGTCACGTACCTAGGGACAGTGATGCTTCGGGCTGGGATGGTAGTGTGCCTCAATTACCGCCTTCTTTTGAGACTGGCCCCTGTGCCAGGTCTGTATATACTAGAGAAGCAAATTATCCTCAATTATTTGCTTTTCAGGGCCCGTTCTGCAGGGTTGCTGACCCTGGCCGGCCACGTGGGTCCCTGTGGCAGCGGAAAGGCAACCATGTGGCTCTGCAGGCACTGCCCTCCCCGAACATGGGGCCCATATGATTCATGGACCATTTACTGTGGCCTTGATAATCACCAGTGAGCCACATCATTGGGAGTTACTGCTGGGGGTGTCTGCGGCTTAATACTCACCAACGCGTCATCCAGGTGGGTGACTTGAATATAAGCAGTCAGTGAGCGCATCATCATGTTCAGCCTCCGTGCCGTGCTGCAGAACAGCAATACTTCCATTTAAATGCCAGGCAGGAAAGCGGCGTATTGAGCACAGTACAGGATACAAGTCAATCCAGTTCAGTTCAATATTCTTATTTGAAAGAGTTATTGCGGGCTATGCAGAAAGCAAAATAGCCTGCAGCTTTCAGTACTGTTCTCTTCCTAAATGATCCTGAAAGATTGTATTGATGTAAGCTACTCCCTCCATTTAGGCTGAGGCCTGAATTGCTTATGAACCCAGATGAGGTGTCAGGGTATGCATTCGGCAATATCATGACATTTCGCAATTGTGCATAATTTGTGAGGATGGAGTACTTGAACTAAACAATGTGTGCTGTTGCGGCTGCAAGCTGAGGTCTAGCTAGTGCTTCGTCTTTCCTTGCGCACACACCAAAGCCCCGTTTCTAACTTAATGTCTAGATCAAATTAAACAATAAGTCCATGCACCCGTTTTAGGGAGCAAGAACGTTTGCAAGATGAGTCAGCAAGGAAAGGCTGGGAGCTAGCACCAGCCAGGTCAAGAGGGATGTGCGACTCAGGGAAACCCAGACGACCAGAAGGGATTTTGCACAACAGGTTTCCTACCCAGGTAATATGTAGAGACAGTCACCTTTGGAGGGGAATTGAGCATCAGAGCCTGCCTTTGGCATCCCAAATTACCCTCTGCAAATGTCAGCTTTCTCTGTTGACTAAACACAAAGGGGCTCGGTTCCCCTGAAGAAAAACAGCTCTTCTCTCTGGAGCCTTAGTTAGGAACTGAAACGTGGGCAGTTTGATCACCCCCGAAGAGAACAGCAGGATCAGCAGAACAGCAGAAACAGACATTGACGTGCTGTGCCTGCTGCTGGGTCACCAGGGTAAAAGGGGACTTTTGAAGGTCAGAGACAGTTTATAGGTATTTTCTGGCTCCTCTGGTTCAAATCAAAGGAAAGTAGGATCAGGAGAGGCTCTGGGCAAAAGGGCAAAGGAATTGAATAGTGTATGGGTGAAAAAACTCACCCTGCTCCTGGTTTATAGCTTCTGATCCTCGATTCAGTGGCTTGTTGTACGTGAAAGCACCATTTTTCAAATGTGTTTTGTCATGAAAAGGCTGTTACGGGAAGCTGGGAGAAAAAAGCTCCGCAGTGAGTGGGACGCTGACTCCAGTCCAAAGATGGTCACACAGTCCCTCAGGTGCACGTGTACAAACGACCTTGCTCAAAACAGAGAGAGGCCGTGGATGTGCAGCCGCTGGCACTCGCTGCCTCCAGCTCCGCTCATCCCAGCCTCCTGTTAACCACTGTTTTGGAACAGTTGCTTAGATACCGCAAGAGCCTGGTTTCAACTTCAGGCAAGTTAATTTGACATTAAAACTTGACAATACCAAATGTACTCCAGGGTTGAGACACAGTTGCAGATGAAAACCACAACATGGGTAGACATCAGTATTAAATCTAACTCGAATGAACAAACCTTTTGTCAGAGATCTGGTTGAGCCCCCCCTTTCCTTCTCCTCAGGCTCTCAAGGATAGTTGCAATAAGACCCGCATGTGAAATTCCACATGCCCTAGGCTTGCTGGAGCTAGGCTGAGTCCCAGCTCTATCCATCCTGGCCTCAAGTCCTTGATGGGGGCTCCAGGTGCAACTTTACATTTGCTGGTCCTTGTAGTGATGAGGTCCTACAGTTTAAAGGCCATGGCTGCAGACCTAATGACATCTCACCCCTAGTTCTTGCATGTGTTTTAGGAAGCCACCTGAGATCCAAGGTTTCTGGCTCATGGTTTATTTCTGCAAGGACCTACAGTAATGAAGACATCACTTTAGACAGACACTACTTCCGGTCATTCTGACTTAATTACCTAAGGAAAAAAACCCAATCAACTAACAAAAATGGGATTGCATGAGGAACCTCCCCTCCTACTCTCTCCCATCCCATTTGGAGTCTGGTTCTGTCCAATTTGTCAGGGTCCCTTCAGTCTGCAGGTAGTGACCCTCTTGGCGTCAAGCAGGTAAAAATGGCTGAAAGACCAAGAATAAAACATTTCTTATTCTTTTGTAGCTTTCAGGGTTTTTTTGACAAATGATAAACAATAATAAGCAGTCACAGGCCCCTATTGTCCTGGATAAAAGGTCATTTTTTTTCTCATACTTCTTTCTCTTGCATCCAGAAATGTGTCTTCTTGTCTAGAAACTAATGAGACCTGGTTACTGCACTGTTCCGAAGTGTTTTTGTGACCGATAACTTAAAAATGCTTGTGTGATTTTTCCCTTATCACTGATGTATTGATGGTTGCGTAGAACTCCGCTGCAGCAACATTTCCTGCTGTGGCATCCTGACTTAATGACCGTCTGGGGCTAGCACATATGGGCTGTTTGGGTCCCTATCTGACCAGCCACGTGACACCGGGCTATTCCTCCCACTAACTGGATACGTCCATGATTTGATACAGTCTGAAACACAGACTTGAGTAGATTTCACTTTCTGTGAGAACATTCATTAAATGGAATTTCACCAGACCAAGTCTTGCAGTCTTTAATCAAACATTATTCCCAAGAAGAACAATGGAAAGGAGCCTTAGATGAGTGAAAGTCGGAGCACTCTTTCATTGTTTTCCTATTAATATAGCTCCCTTTGTTTGGAATGCGAGAGATAGTCTCTCTCACCCCAACAGCTGAAAAACAGGGCCCTTATTTCCCTTGGGAATCATTTAAAATGGTGTAACATGCCACTGAGAACAAATAACCTAAGAAAAGTGTTGTAGACAACATTTTAATGAGCCTTATCAGATGATGAAAAATATGTTTCCCTGTGCAGTCATGGGGGGAACGATGAATCTTGATCTTGACAGCAGCTCCGCAAGAGAATGAAGGCAAAACTGAGAAAGGGTAAGATTTTTCAGTGTCAGCTTTCACCTCTGAAAACCAGAATATCTCTCTGATTTGGTCTGTATAAAAACTGCTTATGTCTACAGCTGTTTCTGATGCCCTTCCTTGTAATACCTGATTCTCTAAGAAGTTGTGGGTTTCAGCCATATTGACAGACCGAAGCAGCAAATGTATCACAATTTTTTTCTGCCATATACTTCATAAGAAAATCACTTTCAATGAAATCTTGTCCAAAAAGGTCTTCTAAAGAAAAGTTTTAAAGAAAAAAAAATAATCCCTTAGCTATTTAAACAAAAAGGCATTTTCTCTATGAGGCATATTCAATTATCTTAATCAAAGGTATAAAGGATCAAAAGGGAGGCCTTAAACTGAAGTTGAGAGTATTTATTATTTGATATCTCTAAGCAAAGAGCAGATAATTAAATCAGCTGGAAGGAGGGTGGGTCAGATCTCAGGAGGCTGCCTTACAGCTCTTTGCATTCTGGAAACTCATTGGATCCAAGGAGGCATCTTCCCAGTTTTACAATCCACTGATTTTTCAAGCTACCTCCTGTGCCATTGTGAAACATTGTGCAGCTTATGAGCTCCAGAGAAACCGTTAGGAGAAAATTTAGGTGAAGCAAATTGATGAAGTTGTTTGGGTTAATTATCATCACATACGGAAAAAACAAACCAAACCACAGTTATTTTTCTAGATGAAAAACATATGGAAATGAAAATGTGATTTAGTGCCATTCTATGTCCACCTCACACAAGATGTGTCTCTTAGCCTGACTCTGGCCCTCTTATCATGAGAAAAAACACGAAGTAGTTACTGTAAAAAGAAGATAAATTACCTTAAATAGACAGCAGATTTCCCTCCTGGTAATTCCCGAGTGGAATAAAGCCAGGCAGTGTTGACAGTCCTGTGGTGTTGGGAAGGGAGGGGAAATGCAGGGAAGGGCAGGGCAGGGCAGGGCAGGCCACAGTATTTTAAGTGGAAATTCCAGAACTGCCATTGCCAAAAGTAAATTGAACAAACAATATGCATTTTATATACATTATACTGCTCCAACCAAATTGTTTCTAAAAGAGTATGCTAGGGTGCCCTCAGTAAGGTATCAAAAATCCATATGCTACAAGGGAAAATAAACAAAAGTTATAATTTCGTATCTAACATCAGAACAATGAACCTCAGGTAAAGGATAAAATAAATAGACGACTAATAAGTTGCTGTAAGAAGATTTGGAAAAGCAATCTCATTGTTTATTAACTAGTAATAGTAAAGTCTGCATCTGTCAGGATACTTGCTGACAGATTTATTTCTGAGTGTAACTGGAAGAATATATTTTTAGAAAAGGGTGGTATATTTTTCTTGTAATATGAAAGTTCAGCAGGATGAAATAACTCAGTCTTGCAAAAAATTCCTAGGGCAGTGCTGTAGTTTTGAGCACTAGATTTTACCAAGATTAGTGTTCAGCAAAAGCTAAAAAAAAAAAGAGGTTTGCTTTTTAAAGAAAGGAATTGCTTCAATAAAAATATTGCTATTCTATTAATGTTCCTGCAATCAGACTAGCAAAACAGGAGGTCTAGAGGCCTACTAGGAGAGAGGTATTTTGTTCCCAGAGGAGAGAAGATTTTGGTATGATTCAGACATTTGCATTCTTCTGTGATGTTAAGATCCCTTATCTAAAATGTGTTTCAGTTTTGTATGATACTTAGCAAATACAGAAAGGTCCAAACTCAAACTTTTCATCTAAAAATACCTTTTTATAGTGAGGACATGAGATCGTTGCCCATGGATGCACACTGGGGCATGACTGGCCGGTAATTCCACAGTAGAGCTAGAGGGTGACTGTGCCTAACCAGCAGCTCATGGTCTATTCCGTCACAGCATTCGTGCTGAGTGGATGTGGCTGGAGAAACCTGGTGGGAATACAACAGCCCTCACCCAACCAGGGAATTAAACTCAAAATTTGATGGCCAAGTATCTCATCCTTAAATTTAACAAAGAGAACTAATGTAGTCCATAGTAAATAAATAAAGCATGGTTTGGAATTGGTCTCCCACCTCCAAAAAATTACTGAGAATATTAGGGGTTTGAGTAAACAAATGTAAAAAAATAGGTGGCCACCGTGGAAAATGTTCATGCCATTAAACAACAACAAAACCACATTTTGACCATAAATATTTTCTATTTTGAAATATTGTTACAATATTCCATCAGTTGCAGGAGCTGAAATTCAGCTATTTTCCATCCAGGCTCCTCTGTGGTCTGGACTTCTTCATCACAGGACATCATCCCAAATGCACTGGAGAGCTCAGCAAGGGGAGAGGTACCATATCACATGAGATGAGATGTGGCGAGAGGCTCTGCCCGTGGGAAGAATGGGATAGAGAAGCACGGATCCTACTCTGTCTGGTGGGCATAAGCAGAGGCAATTCAGAATTTACAATCTGGCTGAAAAGATTTTGATTGTTTAGTAAAGCTTTTGAAAGGGGGGATCTTGTCTCTTCCTTCCTCCAGGGGCACACACACATTTTCTGACCTTCTGCTCTGCGCACAGTTTATGAGCTGCAGGGTACTCTGCAACCCATGATGAAGTGTCACAGCACAAGTGACAAAGCATGTGTCACCCTACCTCTGACAGAGAAGAAAACAAAATGATAGTAAAAGCTGATATTTATTTGACATCATTGAGACCTGGATATTCAGGAGGAACTTGTGATCCAGCAAGACTGCCAAGATCTCCGTGTCTTTAACACCCGCAGCTGATACAGCCTCAAAACAGAATTGCTTTGCTAGAATACCAGGCAGCTGAGAGACTGCGCAGCCTTCGGGACTTAGGGGCGGAATGGGGGAGCACATCTGGAAAAGCACAATAACTAACCTTCAGCTTCTCCAACGGTCTGTATCTTGAAACAGAGCTAAGAGTGTGGTCCAGCAGACAGGCCAGCTGGGAGACTTGGGATATCATGACCTTGCATTGCTATTTACAACGGTTACACGTGTTGTAAGATGCTTTGAAAACAAGCAATAATCAGGTATAAGTGCTATTTCCTTACATTGCTGGATGCTTAATTTCTGTTTCAGACAGGCAGAGAACAGGTGGAGGCAGCTGGGATTAGGAGTGACATTACAATGCTCTTCATGTTTAAGTTACAAATTAATTTTTCAAACTGAGCTTTAACAAGAGGAATCTTGCTTTAATCCTAAAAACAAAGAACAAAAGTGTGTTTTGAATGTTTCTATATTTTCAAGTAGAATAGCAAACATTTTTATTGAAATGAAGACATTAAACTGGGAGGGAGAAAAGGCCTAAGTTTAGATCTAGATATAGCTAAGTATTGCATAATCCTCTTCTACGTGACACAGGCATGGTAATGTAACTCTTACCTCTCTGTAACATAAATCCAATGAACCCAAAACAATCCTGAAATAAATTTACTTCTCAAGGTAATGTCAAGTATATTTCTTATAATTTATAGCTTGAGTGGCTTTAATTAGTGCCCAGTGGAAAATCCTATGGATTTGAGATAACATCTTTGCGTTTAAAAAAAAGTACTCACACCCTAGTAAAGAACTCAATGTTTCTGCCCAAAGACATGAGACATCCGATTGCACTAAGGTCACTGATGTTGCAGAAAAACTTACTTGTTCCTGTTCCATTTCCTTTTGTCTCCTCATTACCCATTTTCTTCTATGTCGAATTTTGACCTTCAAGCAGTGAATCCATATTTCAGTTCTTTGATAGCAAATTTTCTCCTTGTGTAGAGTCTGTGGTTACCTGAGATTTCTGCTCAGTCTCTGAAATTCAAAAGCATATGTGTTCCCCCCCCCAAAAAAAACCCCAAAACCTCAAACATCATCTTTTGCTGAGCTTGATTCAGGAGCTGCAAATTTACAAATTATATTGAGACTCTTAACCCCCTTTTTTTTGGTGAAGAATACTCACCAAATGCCCTACTTTATACTGCCTGCCTATGTATGGATGAGTTGCTTACATCTTACTTATCCTGATTATGGAAATGTAAACATTTGTCACAACCAAACCGTAGCTCTTGCCTCCAAGCAGAATTGGGAGGAAGGGGAAGGGGCTGCTGGCTGAAGGGATTGCTGGTTGCACTTAGTTGTTGCAAAGGCAGAAAGAAACGAGGAGAAGGAGAGAACGGAGCAGAAGCAGCATAAAGAGAAGGGAAATAAATAAAAGAAAAGAGAAGGAAAAGATCCATCCCCAGTGCTGCAGCTCTATAACCTGGCCTGAGCATCAGCCTTCAGAGTGGCATTTGAGGATTATTCATCCCTACTGAGAGCTGGGAGGAGGATAAAACAATAGGAAAACAACGAGCAGATGCTCGCCAGAGAAATTTTTTCCATTTGTAGTGAGGTTAGAAACAAATAATCAAAACAAGATCCAGTGCAACTTTTGCTTTTTCCATAAAGTTTTCCCTGCCAAAAGACTTAATGTCACATGGATCTGGTAAATCTGCCGGCGGCCTGGAGCAGCCACGGGGTTGCCGTGATGGCTCCCACCAGAGGAGACCCATGCTGTGAGTGCACAGGGCCTGCAGCATGGTGTCTTCTCCTGGGCTTTCTGTTGCTCCCCACCTCCGCCGTGAAGCCACTTTCCCTGTCTATCGCAAGACCTTGCTGTCACCGGCTGCCACTGCTGTCAGGGTGCCCAGACCTCGGAGCTAGGCTGTGTTCAGTCCTGCACCGACCCAGCGAGAGTCAGCCCACCCACAGTAACTCCCTAAACACCTCCGTTAAGGAACTTTACAAGCGTTACAAATCCTTAAGCTAGCACAAGACATGTACAGACCTAGGGAAAGAGGAAATGCCTACACGCCATTCCCTGCTCCCTGGAGCACAGCAGCTGCCCTACCTACCTGCCACAATCTCCTTGTCCTCCTGAATGGAGAGGCCGTGTTCCTAACAGATAAGAGTTATACTATGGCTTTGGCATAACCGCCAGATTAAAGAACAAACCTATTCTTTTTAAGAAAACATAGAGAAACTAACCTTTAAAACCACGGTGTTTACATTGTAAAATCACTTGAATATGTCACAAGGCAAGCATCCCAGAGCAAAGGCATGATCCTGATGGCAGAGCAAAAACTAAGCAGACCACAGCTTAGCTCTGGGCGTCTTACAGGCTGCAAAGTCCATCATGCTTCCTTGTGTAGGAGGCAAAATTTTGCAAAAGGCATAACCTGGGACAGTCTGAATCTGGAGGTGATCATCTGGGGGATCGGGGTATTTAACCACAAGAAAAACACAGCTATGGCTTAGGTTGTGGAAAGCAACCACTCCATGACAGTGGTGCTTAGACACCACAGGATACAAAACTGCAGCCCTGATCCTGCAGTGCTGTAAGTGTAACCTGGATCTTCCTGGGTTGTGGATTTCCATAATTCAGTTGCACTCAGAGTAAGTAGAGAGAGAGAAGCAGAGGACAAAGTTACAGGGTCCCTGTTAGAGACTGGAGACATCTTAATCAGCAACAATATGGTGAAAAAGCTCCTAATCACAATTGAAAGTACATTTCAAGTTGGATTTTTGTTTTAGCAGGTAAGTATAACATTAACACTTTCTGGGTACTTGGGCTGGGTAAGCTCAAGTGTTCAAAAGCTGTTGTAAATTAAATTAAACAATTGAAAATGTGGTTCAGTCAAAGTCCTTTTTCAAATCAGATGAACTTGCTTGCAATATTTTGTTGCTCAATTACTAATCTAGAAAAAAGCAGGGATAATCCTTCAAAAAGTACATGTGCATATAATGCATTTATCTTGACATAGTTGTCCATGGAATACTCTGCAGTGTGAAATTATTATGAATAGTCTTCATATTTGCAGCTCTTTCAGTCTTATTAATGCCTGTACTGAACACAAATACAAGCAACTGGTTTTCAAAAGACTTTCCCACCAGTGAATATGAAAAAAAATTTAAAAGATGGTTTGATTGATTGCTCTTGTCATTGCACTTAAAGATGTGTAACTGAGCTTACTTAACAAATTTGATAAACAAGATTTCACACTGAAAATTTTTCTTCTTCATAACTGGTATGAACTCAGAGAGACAACAAAGATATTAATAAAAATATGCAGCATAATCCACACAACATTCTTTTTTTTTCTGGTCTCCTGCAGGAGAGCATGGTATGTCTGAAGCCTAGGAGTTTCTGTAAATCAGATGAACCTTGTAACTCCGAGCAATCCTTTTGCTTAAATTGTTGTCAATGTGCTCTGCAAGGTGTAAGATGGAAAGCAGAAACGTAGCTGTACTGTATTTGCACTGCACTCCAAATTGAGAGAGAATGGAAAAATTAAGGGCAGACTGGAAAAATAAAATCCCTGTTTCTAAACAATAAGAGCTGTGAGATATCCACTGTTTTGGTTAATATTTTTTTCCATGTTAAAAAAAGGCTATTTGTTTTAAGGTGTATTTATAGAAGGCATTCTCTTATTTTACATTTCACTGTGCCTCTAATTTTAATTGATGCACTCCTGTGGCTATAGGCAGGGAGAAGCAGCAATTCAGAGGGGGATTTGTGCTGAAAGGTGTTGGGTAGGTGACCAGCCCGCTTCCCGTGCGGACTTCCGAGCCGTGGCAGGGCTGGAGACAGGCTGTGCATGGATGTCTCCAGATGTTCTGTCCTGGCACTGCAGACCGTTTCTCTCCCGGAAATCTGTACATTAAAGCCTGTGCTTTCATTGAGCAGGAATAGCCCCCAGCTATAGATTGAGAGAGTCTTGACTTTGTGAAATGTCACATATTTGTTGCCTCAAAAATTTGCACCAACAGATGGAAAATGTGGGAAATCTTCCTAACCTAATGAGCCCCGTCTTACTTCTTGTCCAAGAAAGCTGGCTTTTTCCTCGCAGGGAGGACTGAGGGTACAACACTCCAGTTATAAAAGATCATCTTTTTCCATCTTCAGAATTATTGAACTCCCATGAGGCCTCGGGATGTTTTCATAATTATTTCCAGTTTCTAAAATTTCTTGTAAGTACAGACTCCTCAGCCCCACCGATACAAATAGACTAAACAGGGCTTGAATGTTGACACACAACTGGCACACATCTGTTCCCCCTGCCCAGCTCGGTTGCCTGGCACAATTTTTGCCCCAGCCATCAGGTCCCCTCATGGGCAATGTCTGGGTGCCTTTGGGTCGCTATTCCCAGGATAACATGCTCCGCTCAAGGGGGACAGTTGAGCCGCGAGGGCTTTGGCTGTGCCTGCCGTGCTGTGGGCAATGCCTGGGGATTTCGCTTATCAGTGCAGACCCAGCCTGTTGAGCCAGTGTGGTTCCCAATGACTAAATTATCTTTTATGGGGCTTGTTATTTCAGTTTAAAATGTCCAAAAAACCTCTGACGGCTGTGCTGCAGCCCAGCAATATGTTGAGTGTTTTTACGGTATGTAATGAAGGGTAGATACTGCATGTCCTGGGCTGCACAGGATAGCAAGTGAGGCAGCTTGAGGGTGCAAAGGCTGCCAGGATACTGCCATAGGGCTATGCAAGGGGAGGCAGCCAAACGGGATGAGCATCTGGCAGGGGGGTTGGACTAGATAATCTCCAGAGGTCCCTTCCAACCTCCGTGATTCTGCGATTCCCAGCTACTAGGAAGCGTCTCAGGAAGAAGGTGGTACCTCCAGAACCACATGCACACCGTGTTCCAGAGGGGATGAGTTCCTCCAAAAGAGGGGTTGGGGTGATCTCAAACTGGTGCCATGTAGGCATCAGAAACAAGGAGATAGATGTGAACTGCAGAGCTAAGCTGTTTGAAAGGTAGATGCCATCCTGAAGTGCAAGAGGCGAGACTGCCGACTGACATCAGTAATATTATTTAATCCATGGAATAGAAATATTCAATGAAAAGGCTGAATTCACACTGATTAATTGAATACTCTCTAAAACTGCCTCCTTACACAGCCTCCCACAACCTTTCTTCCACATCTTCGTTTAACGACAAGAAAAGCCTCATTATCCTTGTGTGGCAGGGACTGAGGGTTTGACAAAAATGGCTGTGTGACACAAATATCTTTTGATTACACTATAAAAACTAAGAAAAAGATCCAGAGAGAGCTAGATGATTGGGTAAAGGGGTTTCAAAGGAAGGGGAAGCAATCTGGAAACAAAGAAACTAGGAAAAAATTGAGAAGCTAAGGCAAATCCGTTCTGCACAAAGCTGACCATCTGGAACACGTTACTGAAGAGGAGATGTGGGATCACATAGATTGTTTCTGGAAAAGGAGGGGCTTGAGGGGCATGGAAAAAACCCAACATGGTTGAATTAAGAGCCAGCAACAAACACTGAGCCAGATGGCTTTTTCTCTTCTTACAATGATGTATGTTCTCATCTTTCTATATCTCTGCTAATCGCTTTAACCCAGGAGAAGTACATGGAGCAAGATGTTAAGGAGGAAGCAGAGGGACCTGGGTAAGATGAAAAGAACTTTACTTCTATTGTACGCCTTTCTGTACTATAAACTGAAATTCAAAACAGGGATGTCTCTCTTATGCAACAGTACATCTGTTGCTGTTCTGCAGTCTTTGGGCACAGAAACTCTTTCCAGACAGTGCAGAGCAATCATTTGGGTGTTTTGACAGGTTTCCAGCTGTAAGCCATATATTTGTTTTATAGCAAATTTTAGGTTAGTTCCTAGAATTTAAAACATATTCAATCTGCTTTTGTTTTACAATCTGTAAACACTTTTAGAGCTCTATTCTTTATTTAATGATAGATAGGCACAACACAGCTGTTCTCCAGTGGCCTGTATTTTCAGCATAACCTTATTCTTTCCTACACGCACTGTTCAGAGTTTCAAATATGCTAGAAGAACATGGCCTAAAACATCAGCAGGCCAAAAGTGCTCTGTAATAAAGAGAGTAGGTGAATGATTTTTAATTCATATCTACGAGATGGTGACACTGACTGTCTCTCACAGTACCCAGGGCCATAGAGGATGGCTTGGGTACAGCTGGTACAGAAATACGTTTCTATGGCTCAGCAGAAGATACCCAAGTTACTGCAAGGGATACAAACAAAATAGGCATGTCAACCCAGAGCCTGTTGGACAACTGCACGTAGTTTCTCAGAAAGGCCAATTAACACAGGTCAAGCATTGCATCAACACAATTGTAACTGCTCCTAGTAGCCAAGGCAGCTCATTCAGAGCTGGTATCTCAGCACCGCACTGCCTCACGTCACATAACCTCCCTGAGAAGAGCCGAGGGGAGCAAGAGCCCTGAGCAGCACAGCGACTGTATGCAAAGCATCAGTGCAATTGCCCAGCGGAAGTTAAATTTTGTTGCCTGCACAGCCACGTCAGAGGGCTGGATCGGTACCTCTGTTTGATGATGTCCTCTGCTGTACGCTGAACTCTGGTTCGGCAGGGTACACTATGATCTTCCCACCAGCAATAAAAAAGCCGGTTTCTACTTTGACTTCAGTTTATACTTCAAATGCTGTGATAAAATGATCTCCCAGCACTAAGGAATGCAATGTGCCATTATAATGAACACCATAGACCCCCAGAATTAGGCTGGTACCCAAGCTACGTTACAAATGCTTGCATATAATCTTCCTTTTAGAGAAACTACGCTGACAAACTGTAACTCTCCTCTTTGGATGTGCCTGGCTCACGTTCTCCCCTGTAAACACTGCACATTCACAAATCAACCCCACTCTCCAGCAGGATAAGCAACAGCAATGAGTCCAAATTCACCTTCTGACAGGTCAGTGCAAACACAGTGAATTCTTTCCTTTGTGCCAAGTCATTCTTCAAGGAAAATAATTTGTTTCCAGAAAGTCTTCCCCCCTTAATTACAAAGCCTTCAGACGGGAAATCTTGTCAGCAGTGGGCTTGACAAGTGTTTCTTTTTTATATACTCACATTAATAACCCATTCCTTCTCAGAAACTACTCGGCTGTTCAAAACAAGCTGCCCACATGCACAGGGACAGCTCTGCAGATCCTGGCCAGGGCCTTTCCCTCCTTCCTCTCAGGAATCCTGAATTGCTGCCCCCAGCACTAAATCAGGAGGCTCAGCCTTTCGTGGGCTTCAGCTGGGACAGAACTTGCCAGATACACCATTTCAGGTCCTTCCCCTTCTGCTGTCAACTTTCCTTACCCTTTTGACACCTTCCAGCTAACTCCTTCTTTGGGACATACAAGTGCTGGGAACAGCCACCCCATTAGCTCTTTTGCAGCTGGAAAACCACCTGAGACAGGGTTACCGGAGCAGGACCGGGTGAAGGGGGTTGTGGGCAGAGTAGCAGGAAACTGGGAGCACCATGCCTTTTTTAAAAGTTATTTTTATCGTTGCTGTTGTTGTTATTGTCATTATGGCGGGCCAAGAGACCACTGGTGTGTAAACAGAGAACACAAATTGGTCACTTCCCCCAGAAGCTGGCACTGTAAATATACATATTTGGTATAAATGTAGTCTGAACAGGAGACGATGAGTAGGGAAATAGTCACTCATGGGAGATGCTGTGAGTGAGGATCTACTTTATACTGGAAGAGAAAGCAAGCAGATCGCACAAGAGAGTGCTACATGGTCAGACAAGGGCAGCATTGTGGACAGGCGTAAGAGTGCATTTGTTAAAAGACAGAGAGATGATTTTGCAAGAAGATTTTGGTGCTAGAAGCAAGAGGGTTGTAACCTTTTTGATCCCAGCTGTGCTCTGGGAATAAAAGAGCTATTTACATTCTTTGCAAATAAACAGGGCTACATCAAAGAAAATGCTGGACCTACCACCAGTTTCTTCTCCTAACCTCCAAGACCACAGATTTTAGCTCAACAGGGTGACCTTATTCCTCCAAGTAATCCTAGAAAAACTGAAGTAAAGAATGACATTATATCAAGGGGAGCTGGGATTTATAAAATAGCTTCCCACAGGCACTGATCCAAGGCCTGCTGAAGTTAATGGGAGCCCTTCCTCTGACTTCAGTGGGATTAGGAGGAGGCCTCCCACCCATCCCACCAAGGCTCCTGTACAACTGACAACAAGTTTAAAGGATCCACCCTGCACAGATGGTCAACTCGCACCACGGAGGCAGTTCCATCAGAAGCTCCCTTCAAAGGCCTGGAGAAAAGGGCTGAGGTATTAGATGTGTGGCATATGTAGACACAGGAGGCCACCTACTGAAATATAAAACCTCGGAAGAGAAAGTTTTTATGCATTTCACAGGGTATTTCTAGCACTCCAAGAGTTAAAGAGTTTCTATAAATTTGCATACTTGACTCCTTGACAAAAGGCTCACCCTGGCAGAAGAATCAGAAACCAAAGAAGCTGCCACTTACTGCACTTTTTTCTATATGTCGCATTCAAGACACTCGCACTAATAAACGGTGACTTCTCTCACGTCTTCTCCTCCTCCCTGCAGAATACTCCTCAGCCACATGGAAATTTTTACAAACATTGGCACTGTCTGCACTCTAGCAAGTCATGCTGGCAAAACGAACCAAGCAGAATTAATGAGAGGAGTTATCTTGCAAAACAGTACAGTGCATCAGCAGCAACCAAGGAAGACGAGCCATCCGGATAGCCCTGCACACAAGATTAATTGAGAAAAACAAAACTGATCTTCTGGTGAAGCAGTCTACAGTGAAGTGTTTAACTTTTACCATGGTAATAGCCAAATTTGTAAATGAACTGGGAAAAGATACAACAATCATGGTAGCAAGGAATTATTCTAGAGCAAAGGACTCCTGCACTGATTAACAAAGAACAAGAGCTCGAGGTAGAAGGACACAGGACTGAGCTCTGTTCTCTGGAATTGTGCCATCTTTTTCTAGTATGTGCTAAGAAAAATGCACAAATTCTGTAAATTCTCTAAATTCTCTTAAAGAAGATGAAGAAAAGCCATACATTACTGCTTTAGGTTGGCAATAGAACACTCCTGTAAGTATTGGAGCAGAAGATAATCCAGCAGCTCACTCCACCGCACGGGGCAACGACTGTACTAGCGACTGTGGTGAAGGCAGTTTGTCCTTTCTAAACAGTTTCAACTCACACTGACATACACGCTTTTTTTTTTTGTTTTAAATGTAATCATTGTATATCATGCATGTGACCACTTTAGGAATGTGGACAGAAGAAAGCCGAGTTTAAGAACCTGTGCTGGGCAGTGGCTGATGACACTCCTCTGGGCAGACAGGCAGGGGACAGCATGCACCCACTGGCTGGTGGAGACACCCTCAGTGCTAACTCGGGGTCGTTGCTTCCCTTTTAGCAATTGTGGGTGGAAAGTGGCAGTCTTCTAGCATCCACTTTCACAGCAGGGGAAGAGTCCTCCCCGTCTTTTTTTGTCTAAATCCCTGTGTCACACCTGAGTAAGAAATCGGAAAGAGATACCAAACATTTAATTTCAGTGGTTCACTTACCTACTAGCTAGAAAATTGCCGTGCCTCAATGAGACCCATGTGTGTGTTTGTTTGTTTGTTTGTTTGTTTGTTTGTTTGTTTTACTAAGTAACAAAGACAACTTTGCTTTCTGAGGAGTATATTTGTATATTGCTAATTATCTTTTCCATGAGTACACCAACTAAAGTTTGCATGGAAAAACAGACAAAAGGATGTCATTAAAATGGGTCCCAAGAACCTTTCAAATGATTCACAGTGGTCTTGTCCTAATTAAAGTTAAATGCGAAAACAAATATGCTTGCAATTTGCTAGGATAATATTGAGTATTTTGTCAACCTGGCCCATTTGTGGAAAAATGAAGCACATGCAGACGAAGTTTAAGATCCTAATCATGCAGTGTAAGCTGCTTGAATTGAATTAACTTTGTAGAGAATGATACAAGCATTTAATCTTACAAATCCTTACAGTAGCTTGTTAACTTATTGGAAAAAATCTATTTGAGAATTTCACCATGCCCCCATTACTGGAATAGGTAAGCACCTAATGTACAAAAACTTCAGCTCTGAGTAAGTGATAACACTGCTTTGGGTCCCACTCCGCCTGCTCTCAGTGCCAGTATGCACACTTTCAAATTTATGCAAGGAAAAGAACCAGAAAGAGATATTTCTTTTTTAATGTAATGCATTTTTCTTTCTATTTGAACATGAGAGTGAACTAACTGGAGGCCACTAAAAAGCTAGACAGGTGATGGGCCATGAAGATGGCTGGAGAGACTGAGTCATTGCATCCCTGGTACAAAACCATTGGCCTCACTTGGCTTAACCCAGTAAGATGTTTAGAACAGCTGTAGACTGGGTCTGAAACCAAAAAAAAGTTTAAAATATATAACCTATGAACCACCTCACCCTATATAAATACTAACACAAACACCCAAATCCCTAGGAAACCAGTTAGGAATTTAGGCAATACCAAACTTATTGAGTAGAACACAGGATTCTCTGTTACACGTTGGATGTTCATACACCTCGAGGGATGAGGTCAGGCACCTCTGAGTAGAGGTTTTCTGGATACTTCTTCAGAGATGCCTGACCCCATCCCACAAGGTGTATTGACATCCAACCTTTTATTAATAAAAACCAAGGTGGAGGAAGGAGGCTGCAGTTCAGAGGATCTGAGGGGATTAATTCAGGGCTGCAGGTAGGTGCTTGCACCCCTGGGGGGACCCAGAGCCAGCAATCCTTCAGAGAAAAGGTACCTATGTCATTTCATTCAAAGAATGGAGCAAGATTCACTATTTTCTTCTGAAGCGGTACCCACCTTAAACCTGTTTAACTTGTGATGACAGTACTCCTCTGGGAAGCAAGAGACAGGCACTCAAAATGTCTGCCAGCTCCCAGGAAGCTGCAATAACTGCTAAAGCAGGGGAGGGGAGGAGAGACAGGGACACAAGCCCTCCACCTGTGAAAATTACATCCTAGCTCAGGGTTGGATGGGAGAGACGTGGGACTTCAGAGAGAAAAGGACTGAGAATCTGAGAATCTCGGAATCACAGAATCATAGTACAGTTTGGGCTGGAAGGCACCTTTAAGGTCCATCTAGTCCAACCCCCCTGCAATGAGCAGGGACATCTTCAACTAGATTAGGTTGCACAGAGCCCCGTCCAACCTCACCTTGAACGTTTGCACGAATGGGGCATCTACAACCTCTCTGGGCAACCTGGGCCAGTGTTTCACCACCCTCATCATAAAAAATTTCTTCCTTATATGTAGTCTAAAACTACCCTCTTTCAGTTTAAATCCATTACCCCTTCTCCTATCGCAACAGGCCCTACTAAAAAGTCTACCTCCCTCTTTCTTATAAGCCCCCTTTAAGTACTGAAAGGCCACAATAAGGTATCCCTGGAGCCTTCTCTTCTCCAGGCTGAACAACCCCAACTCTCACAGCCTGTCCTCATAGGAGAGGTATTCCATTCCTCTGACCATTTTTGTGGCCCTCCTCTGGACCCACTCCAACAGGTTCATGTCTTTCCTGAACTGGGGATGCCGGAGATGGAAGCAGGGAGAAGACTTAAAGAAAACGTGATAGGTTTGGTAAGGGCATCTGACAAGGATGAGGGAACACTGTGGCTCCCTCTTGTGAGATTATGACTGTTGTTTATATTAAGCAGCCACAGATAAGAGGCAGAAACAGTCCTGTAGCAGTGAGAAGGCAGCAGCCCTGATGACACTTTTTTGCTGTCCTTTGCCATCCGTATGTATATTCTGCGTCTTCTGGACTGGGAGCCTCGGTGAACTTGGCACCAAGCCAGCTAATTCCCCTAATTTGACCTGGCTGTGAGGGAAGCCCCGTACCTGCTGTCCTGGACTGAAAATATCTTGGCAGACAGCATAAGAGCTCAAGGGAAATGTCTAGGAAGAGTAAGTACTAAATTACTTCTGGACTAGGTACGTCCAGTCTGTCTAAATTCATTTCTGAATATAGCCCTCAAGGACAAATCTTGTTCCAATTTTGAGTAATGACAAACCTCCCCTGCACTCCAGTGGGCTGTGGAAAGGACAGTATCAGTTGTCCAGCCCTGGCTGAGGAAACAGCTGGGCTGTAATGGTATATTGCATTATGAATCCCAGTGTGCTAACACAGGGGAGGAGCGGGCACAAGGCCATCACCTCTTAAAAAAACTGCCGGCGAGCACTGCACCATCCCTGCTGCAAGCCCATCAGCACCAGCCTAGCAGCCTGCCCTGGCTTCCCAGGAATCCCCTGTCCCTGCTTCTGAAGGTCTCTATGGCATAGACCAGGACCACAACAGACCACACAAAGAGGCAGACTGCAGCTGACGCTTCTCTTCCTTTTGGCACAGTGCAGACCTTTCCGCAGCAGGCAATTGCTTTAATGCTGCAGGCAGCACCCTGCCAGGTTTCTCGACACCTGGCAGCCAGACGCATAAAAGTGTGCCCAAAGACCCAGGGGCTGGTGAGGGAGGGTGGAGGGCTCACCTGGGAGCAAGACTCTGGGTCTCCAGCCAGTGCTCAGCTCTGCCACAGCACCTCTTCCAGGAAGATGCAGACTGTTGCGGAGCCAGTATCTAACTTCACCCCAGTAAGAAGGCTGCAGTAGACAGACCCAGCACCTGTAACTCACCAGTGAGGAGAGCTGGGGCCTTAGAGCAGAAGCCTGCCTTGTGATGGAGACTGCCATCTTGGTGGGTGGAGGTGATCAAAGCCTGACACTCTCAAGAACCAAACATCCCGCAAACACTTCACCGCTCACACAGTTCCCTTAGGAATAAGATGAAAGAAAGGACAAACTACATACGACAGCTGTTAATTGCTTTGCACAAGCTCAGCTCCACAAAGGTACTCAGGGTTGGTGATACCGACTGTTAGATGCTAATTTTTAGGTACTCATGGTCTAAAAAGGAGCTGTGGCTGTTCCCTTTTGTATAGTACCTATTACGCCAGGCTCAGGAATTGATTCAATTCTTTTTGCAATTCAAACCTTAATCTGTGGCTTCCAGTGTCAGCAGCAGAAGAAAATAACTGTACAGGCATGCTGTTATTCAAATTGTCACAGCAATCTGCAGCTCTTTGTGTCCTTACATAAACAACCCTGTCTATCACCAGGAAACAAAGGCCTATATACAGATGAGATAAAATAACTGTTGGATTAGCAGTAAACTGGGCTAGTTGTCACTTTTTGATCTGCTTTGACTGAAATTAGTGCTCCAGATAATACATGATACTACAAAGCCTACAGTCAGATGTTCAATTTATTGTCCCCACTTCTTTTTTTTAGCATCCAGTTTTCTAGCCATGAATGCTAAAACAACTATGCCACGGCAGGTTTCCTTCCACAGAACACTTGGAGATCTACGTAATAACCTCACCAGCGGGGCTGCCGTTAACTTTGATCTGCCACCGTCACAGAAGCTACTGCAGCTTACCGAAAGGAATAAAAACTTCTTTCCTGTGCTCGCAAAAATACCCAAGCGACTGCACCCAAGGAACCACAGCTGACTTCTTCTCTCCGCAGGCTGCCCACACGGCGGCCGGAGCCCGGCGGGAGCCCGGTGGGAGCGCAGCTGGAGCCCAGCTCCGGCCGCCC
>VYXH01000579.1:56622-84508 GCA_013397275.1 Burhinus bistriatus
GAGCGGATGCTGCCCCCTGGCTGGCTTTCCTGGCCCCAGCTGAGTTCTAGTCATAGAATCATAAAATGGTTTAGGTTGGAAGGGACCTTAAAGATCCAACACCCCTGCCATGGCCAGGGACACCTTCCGCTAGACCAGGTTGCTCAAAGCCCCATCCAACCTGGCCTTGAACACCTCCAGGGATGAGGTATCCACAGATTCTCTGGGCAACCTGGTCCAGTGTCTCACCACCCTTAGAGTAAAGAATTTATTCCTAATATCTAACCTAAATCTACTCTCTTTCAATTTAAAACCATTACCCCTCATCCCATCGCTACACTCCCTGATAGAGTCCCTACCCGTATTCCTGTAGACCCCTATAAGGTCTCCCCGAAGCCTTCTCTTCTCCAGGCTGAACAACCCCAACTCTCTCAGCCTGTCTTCATAGAGGTGCTCCAGCCCTCTGATCATCTTCGTGGCCCTTCATAGTCAAGGCAAGGGAAATCATTCACAGTTTTTGCCTCTCCTGTCATGATCACAACCCCTCCTCAAGCTGGCAGGTATGCCACAGCAGGACCTCCAACAACAAGCTAGTTGTGAAGGACAGGGAAAAAATAATTATTTCCCTGGGAAAATAATTTTCATAGGCACCAGATAGCCACTTTGAGTAAAAGTTGTCCATATTGCTCAGCATCATTTAAAAGGGAGAGGAAGGACCTAAGCCCATGTCCGAAGACCATGGTAACTTCAGATTATCCCAGCTCTATTTGGGCTGCACTACAGTGACCTTATGATACTTTAATCATTTCTTGCATGTGCTATTTTGAGTGAGAACCTTTAAAGCCTGTAATGTCCTGTGACACTCATTATTGGAGCCTGCAGCTTGTAGGAGAAACTGTACCCAAGGCAGATGAGCTGCAATGCAGTTCCTTCACTGCTTTGCTCCTACCAGCTGTAAAAATCAACACTGCAAATCCCACTGGTTTCCTTCCAGGGACTGCTAAACTTCCAGAGGAATGAGGCCTCCTTTCCAAAAACTCCGGTCAAAGTCAGTCTTAAATGATGTAGACAGACCTTGGACAATCACAAATGCTTGTGTATGTGTTTTAGTTTTTCTATATAAAATAAAATAATTTCCTATAAAAACCCATTCTGCATTGCTGAACTCTGCCAGAGGTGTCAGGGCACTCTGAGAAGCTTCCCAACATGACAGCCGCTCCTGTGTTGAGCTAAAATTATTTCTAGGGAGTGCTGTGATTATCTCCACAGCAATCAAAGCTACTCTGAGCATCCTGATGAAATATATATTCTAAGCAGATTGTGCAATCCTTATGTTTTTAAAACATTTCTTCAAGGCTTCTAGCAGTACCCTGTACTGATTTTGGATATTTGCACTTTAAAAAGTGAGGAGGGATTACTGTTTGCAATGTAGGACTCTGATCCCATTGATTGCTATTAGTAGCATTGAGTATTCAGACTGCAGCGGCAACCAGTGGCTCCTTTACAGGTCCAAGCCCCATTTGATTAGGCATTGCCCAAACTCTATCCTGGAGGAGTTTCTTCAGTAAAATTCTGTGGGCAGTAACAATATTAGCTAATGCTGAATAAGCATGGAGTATAATTTGAAGGCTTCCTGCAATGAACAGGAGGAAGGCAACAACCAGCTCTACAACTGCTGATATGTGTAGCCACCGCGCTCCCAGGTTTGTTCATGCTTACACGTGAATTTGCATACCTGGGTATCTCTGCCAGAGACTATTTCAGCTTCTGCGTGGACAAAAGCTGAGGATTGAAGAAGGGAAATCAAGAGAAGCATGAGTAGTTCAAAGGACTGGGGAGATTTGCCATCCATTTCTGGACCAGGGGAAGGTAACTGAAGGTGCGAGAACGGAGAGGAAAATGAGGACCATCTAACCATGCAGCCAAAAGATAAAAAATGGGAAAGTGCCTGGAAAGACTCAGCTCCCCCAGCAAATCGCTGCATCTAGGCATCCTTTTGAGTCTCAGAGTGCTGTTATCACCTTGCCACTGTGGGTCAAGAATGCTCTTAAACTTATCTTTCCCATTGCACTGACAAAACAAGCAACATCCCGGAGGAACTGAAAGAACCTAACTTCTATGTGTAGTTATATAGGCATATAAAGACACATTAATGGCTTAAAAAGAGTAGAAAAACATTTTATTTAGAGACAGGAGGTAAAATCCTGACACCATCAGAGCCAGGCATTTTGTCATTGCCTTCACCAACGAGCCAAGATTTGATCAGCTGTCTTCAGTTGAAAATATGTAATTATCCCATTTTGTAAGATGGTTTGTCCAAATTCATGCAACAAAGTGGTCAGTTAGAGGCGAGTTGAAAATTATTTCCTCTTCCACAATAAATGTTGACATTTCTAAACAATGACATCCATATAAAATAGGAACAAAAGTCAGAATCTCAGGTATGCTTAAACACTGAAAGCCGGCAAAAGAATAACTTTAGATGGGACGTATCATTTTTTTCTTTTTATGATCAAAATACTTGTTTCAATTTGGTTTTAACTTTACTGAAACTAATTTAAATTTTAAAATGAGGCTTTTTAAAAACC
This sequence comes from Burhinus bistriatus, assembly GCA_013397275.1. NCBI lineage: Eukaryota > Metazoa > Chordata > Aves > Charadriiformes > Burhinidae > Burhinus > Burhinus bistriatus. The sequence goes on from VYXH01000579.1 coordinate 59,190, forward strand.
TCACTTAGAAGAGTCAAAGTAGGATATCTGAACAACTTTCAGGCATTTTTAAAGAGGTTTAAATTTATAGAAATTGTCCTTTTCTAATACACAGTTTGAGGAATTAGCACTTTCTGGTGCAAAATTATTATGCTGGTCAACTTCTGAGCAGCTCTGCCACTGTTACGTCCTGCCTTTGACTGTAAGACATTGCCAGTAGGACTTGAAGTTAATGGTTCTGCTGATAGTTTTAGCCTGTTTACATCATGATCCCAGTTAAAACCTCTGCCAAAATGGTGGGTAGGTGACCGAGCAGTTTGTTTTTGAATAGACAGCTTTTTCCAAGACTTGGTGGTCGCCCGGCAGGACTGCCATGGCTGATTGGATGGATGAGTCGCTGAACCTCACTGCTCACACACTGTTGACCCAGGCAGGCACAGTGACTGTCACATGCACACTTGGACATGTCCATTAGGTTTCTTCTCTGTATAAGAAAGAATTTTTTTACAGTGAGAACAGTGATTCACTGGAACAACCTCCCTAGGGATGTGGTAGAGTCCCCATCACTGGAGGTGATAATCTCATCTAGGCTGCCTTTCCCACAAAAGGTTGGACCAGATGACCTTTTGAGGTCCCTTCCAACCTGTTGTATGATTCTGTGATTTATATGCCTATGTGCCCATTGGGATATGGATAGTAAGTACAACACGTCCCAGAAAATGTTGGGTCCCCTATTTTCTTAGCACTTTGCTATGAAACAGCTCTTCACACAGGAGCGAAAAACATTGTTCTCCGGGGCTTCACGAGATCAGGTAAGTCCGAGGAGAAATCTGCAGAAGCCAGTGGTGAGGGTGTTACCGAGTGTGGCAGATGAGGGCTGTCCCTTTGCCCTCTCCAACACAGCTTTCAAATGCTGACAGGGGACATGAGGAAAGCACTGGGCAAAAGATCTAAACCCCAGACCACCCCCAGGGCTATGGAGGGTCTGTTCAGTACTCTCGCGCGGTGCCAGGACCCTGCAGGGCAGTAGCTCTGAATTGACAGAGACATGTGAGATAGGATCAGGTCTCACTATTTAGAACAAGGGCTGACAGATTCCGCAGGAAGGATGGACCCAATTCACTAAAATGTGAATTAATGTAAATTAATGAAATTCAATACAATATAAGGCTTCAGAAAGTGCCAAATACTCACAGAAACAGGTCAACATTCTGGGATAGTATTATCTTAAAACTGCTGGAAACATATGGCTCTTCAAATAAATGATAAGAAAATATCCCTGCTTATTAAATAGTGAAGGTATCATCACTAATAGCATCTGCAGAACATCCACTTCAGTGACAATTAACAACATCCAAGTGTCAAAATAACACCCAGGCTACACTGGTGACTTTTCTTACTCAGGGCCTGAGCCAAGCCGTGGCACACTAAGGAGGGCTGACAGCAGCTTAGGTGGACAGATGTGTACTGCAATATAATATCCATTTTAAATGTATAGTTAAAAACAGAAGAAAAAAAACTTGAGAGGATTCTTCCCTTTATGAGTGCTAATTTAAAATTACTAAGGCTATACTGTTGCCACACCAAAGGACTCTCAAGCATATTAGTGTATCCAGTAAGCACTTTGTTTTGGGGATAAAAAAAGCTTGAAGTATTCATTTTGGCATAACTTCCATCCTTCTCCCAGCCTTTAGGTTTTGTCATAGCTTATGTTATTCTTTTGTTCTTTATTTTATTTTGCTTCACTACACTTTTTTGTCCTTCGGAACTGTTTTCACCATAGAGAAAGAAAACGCTTTTGTAGATTGACACCCTTCCGTCCTAGCTGCTAGCTGATACACTTATTGGGATTTCCCTACTATAAATGAAAAATTAATTTAGAATTTCTTTTGAACTTTTCATGTACCGAGAAGGATGGAAGAACTAATGGAAGCTAGCAGAGTTGCCAGCCCCTGTGAGACCTGCTGCCTGCCTAAGCTACTAGGAGGTACAAAACGAGAACAAGATTAAGGTGTCACCCGTAAAGACACAAGCCTTGGTCCTAGGAAAATGGCAATATTTACATTCAATATTGAGTAACAAGGCTTCCAACAATTCCCTCCAGAAAGCTGTTTTTAAACATAAGAAAAAGTCCACCTTTTTAAAAGCATTTGTCTGTTTATGTAAAGAGAGCAAAGGCCAATTAATGGAAGGAGGGACTTGAGAAGGGCATGGCTGCTCAGGGTGTGCCATGTAAGGAAAAACTTTTCTGGGCACAAAATACTGTATTTTCTGCTCTGTGAAATGGAAACGTTTGAGAATTCCAGTTTAAACCGAGGAAAATGCCTGAAGACAAAACCCCATCTATTTTAACGCTCTTTGATGTCAGTTGAAAAGCAAAGGCCGAGCAATCTCAAGCTATAAAGCTGAGCTGAATCTGGAGAGAGGCGTTCTTGACACATGAGTCATTCGGCTTGTGCCAGCCAGAGCGCATCCACACTCAGGCTTGCAAGCTGGGTAAGCTGTTCCAGAGAGCCTCTGCTAGTAGCTGGGCCAAACGTTACGACAGATGTGAGAAATAACAAGCAGATGTGCTGTTCGGATGCTGCTTTCAAGCAGTCACATGGAGTAAATTCAAACATTGTAGACACTTTATAAAAATTCAAAGCAGAATTCAAATGCTACAACACGGCTCCCCCGTGACTCCAGTAGCTCGGTCCCTTCCTTCCAGGAGCCAAGGGTGGCACACCAGGTGGACATCATGCAAACGAAGACATTTGTTTTTTCAGAGAATGATGATGTGCATTTTGGTGCCAGCAAGAGGCTGACTTCAGGTGTGTTCAGAAGGTAGACAGATATGGCAGCAAAAGAAACTGCTTCCTACACGGTGGTATCTCTCTGGCCCAACATTTAGGACCCAGCGTATGTATATGGAGCAAATGTGGTACCTCCGCTAAAACTACAATTATTGCTGATACGCGGCTCATTTCTTTTAGCAAAGTAAACACCAGAAAATTAAGGTTTAGAAACATTCAAGATGAGCTGGCTTATTTCCAAATTTGTGAACTCATGTATAATTCAGAGGATTTTTTCAGTCTTGAAATAATTGAATTTCCTAGGCTACAACAGTCTTCCCAGGCTCTGTTGTTGAGCTGAAACCTGCCAAATAAAACCTGAAAAGCACCCAACCCCCCAGGAACTCAATACTCTACTGGTATTCTGGCAGGCAGTAGAGCATGCTATCAGTAAATTAAACAAATTATTTGGCTTTCTTACAGGTGACTCTGATTCCCATAAGGTACGCAGAGGAAGACTGACTTTTACTGACCATATTTAGCAACATAATAATTTTTAGATAGCTGAGGTCAGGAGCCCATTTAGGCAAAACACTAGGATAACTATCAGTATCTGATTTACAAGAGGCACTAACGGTGCCCAGTTGTAGCCATCTCAGTAAATTCCCTTTCCAAAGTCAGCCTCTATCGCAGGGGAGCAGTATTTCTTTCTAGGCTGAGGTCTGGGTTACAGACTGTGCCATTCGCCTGAGCAGCTCTGACTGAATTTAGTGCCGGCAGTTCTGTTATTTTCGGGACATGGATAGAATTAATGTCTCATAAATGTCAGGATCAAGCTCTCATAAAACATAGGACTAATTATGGAAACAAAAACTAAAGTAAAAGAAAAGAACAGCTGAATGCCTTGCCATGAAGGGCCTGTGCATCCTCCACATGGAGAGGTGGGCAGGTTAGTCACGATTTCATGCTTATCCATTCAAATATCAATATTTCTCTCCTAAACCAGATCTATCCGTTCACATATTTTTTCAATTCTTTATCTTGTTAGTTCTTTTCAAACTGATCAGACTAGTTTATTCTTCCTTTGAGGAACAGTATGCATATTGAATTTTAAAAGGTGTCTTTCTGTCAGTCTTCCAGGAAGATAAATTTGCATTAATTACAATACAGTGACATTAGCTTCTGCAGGAAAGGCTTGTCTGGATTATTGAGTGAGCCAGGAACACAACTGCAAATAAATCCACACATCATATTTATATATTTACTACATCATTCTTCCCATATTCCATCGCTCCATCTTCTATGCCATCTCCACAGCCAACATAAGTTTTTTTTAGAAAGGTACAAGAAACCCATAGTTTGCAGTCAAAAAATAACTTGCCACTAAAACAACTTACTCCCTAGTGTGCTCAAAATAGTTTTTATCTTAAAGGTATGGAAGTCATTCTAATTTTGAAAGGCACATATAAAATCCTGCAAGTACTTCAACTGTTTATGCCCTCGTTATCTCTGACAATGACAGAATCACGGAATCACAGGGGTTGGAAGGGACTTCTGGAGATCATCTAGTCCAACCCCCCTGCCACAGCAGGGTCACCTAGAGCAGGTTGCACAGGACAGCATCCNGCCTCACCAGGGCAGAGTAGAGGGGGAGGATAACCTCCCACGACCTGCTTGCCACACTCCTCTTGATGCACCCCAGGATGCCATTGGCCTTCTTGGCCACAAGGGCACATTGCTGGCTCATGGTCATCCTGTTGTCCACCAGGACTCCCAGGTCCCTTTCCACCGAGCTGCTTTCGGGCAGGTTGGCCCCTAATTCCAGCAGGTCAGCCCCTAACCTGTACTGGTGCATGGGGTTATTCCTCCCCAGGTGTGGTACCTTACACTTGCCCTTGTTGAACTTCATGAGGTTTCTCTCTGCCCAGCTCTCCAGCCTGTCCAGGTCACGCTGAATGGCAGCACAGCCTTCCGGTGTGTCAGCCCCCCCTCCCAGTTTTGTGTCATCAGCAAACTTGCTGATGGTACACTCTATCCCTTCATCCAGGACATTGATGAATACGTTGAACAGGACTGGACCCTGGGGAACACCACTTGTCACAGACCTCCAACTAGACTCTGTGCCGCTCATCACAACCCTCTGAGCTCTACCTGCCAGCCAGTTTTCAATCTACCCCACTGTCCATTCAATAGAGACATAGAGACAAAGACGATAACTGATTCATTCCTTCTTGACAATACAATCAACTGGTTGATTATAAGAAAATCTTTCTTTTATAATTCTTACTTTTATTTCCTTCCACGGCTGTTGAATATCCTCTTCTCTTATTAAAAAGAGCCAAAAAAATTGGCTTATTTACTTAAAGACTTCTACAGAAAAAGCTTCCCATATCTGTGTGGGCTTTTTTCTGCAGTCAGTAGCATGCATAGTAGACAACGTATCAGTCAGATCAGTTAGATAGGTTTTTTAATTATTATTTTCATAGCATATTTCTACTGTTGTTGTAACTCTAATCCAAATGAAAAATCAAGCCTAGTTGTTTGTTATTAGGAAAATCACAAGAGCACTGTGATCATCATCATGTCCCAAGGACATACTCAGCTAAATCCCTATGGGAGATAAAACTTACCGGCTTGGTGACTTCCTTGGTTGCTCTGAGGCTCAGGTGGCACTTCACGATGCAGTGGGGTGAAGCTATGGGATGGGCACAGGAGAAGACCCTGGACCATGTTCCTGCTGCCAAGCAAGCTCATAGTGACTGACAAATGTACACACAAATCCACAGCGCATGGAGCTTGCAGGCCAGATCTTGCACTTGTGACTGCTCACACTTACAGGTACAGATGCACATCTGGTCGCAGCCGTGCTTAGAAAGACACACACTTCTCAGAAATATCATTGCTTGAGCCTATCTAGGGTGAAAATCTGAACGAGAGCAAAGCCAAGGAGGACTGCACGGGCCATTCCCTGTACTGGATCTTGTCTAGTCACCTGCATATCCCTTTCATAGAGGTTTTGTGACAAATCTCTGGAGTACTTGATTGCTAGAGAATAAAGACAATCGATAGAGATATGATTTTGCTTCTCCTCCTATCTTAAAAGTGAAATGTAGTTGAACGACTGCTTTTTCCCCCAACTTTTTGCCAACTGACTGTGGATGTTACGCTTGCCACTTGCCGAAGCTGGGAGCCACACAAACACCCCCACCAGGACCAGAATCATCCTTTGCTGCTTTTCCTGCCCAGGGAATCTACATGTTAAGTACAAAGAGAAGCAGTACTTCCTAAAGGCACCATAAAAAACCCCCAATTAATATAAAAGAGGGGGAGGTTTTTTTCATAATTTCTGTAAAGAATGTGTCAGTTTCCTTTTCAAGATTGGTTGCCTTTCACAAATACTCAAACTCAAATAAATAAATAAACCCTCCCCTAAGCCTCCAAAAGGGTTGTATTGAGAAAATCTCAGTTTTTATTTCAGATGGACCTAATTTTATTTTGATTTTTCATAATTAGGTGGAGAACAGATGTTTTGTGATTGGAAATAAATATAAGAAGGTAGAACATTAAAGATGTTCTATAAGAAGGATCTATAAAATTCTATTAAGGTAAAAAATTGAATTTTTCAGACTTGAATGGACAGAGTTTCTACTTCAACAGGATCCCTCATTTCAGCATAACATTCAGAAATGATATTTTAAGGGTTGAAAACAAAGCACGTTATTTCAGCTTTACTGAAAAGAATATTTGAGCGAAGAATCGCCATGAAATAAAACTGTGGGCAGATTGGGTGGCTGCCACTTCCCATTGATTCAGGACACAGAGAAGTGTTTCCTCTCAGGGCTCTTGCTGGTGCCATACCTGCTGTGGTTAGGAGCAGCATCTCCAGCTAATGTAAAATTAATTCAAAATTAATTGAAAGGGGGGGGGGCAAACATGCTCGTATCAGCCATTGCGCCCTGCAGCCGTTGAAACTCGGGCTGCTGCTTATTTTCTGCCACGGCAGCTGCGAATAAAAGGTTTGCTGGTCTCCAGGAGAGCATCTCCCTTCGCACCGCCTGGGTCTGGCTCTTTACACCACCACCTGCAGAGCACATAACCTTCAGCTGCCTCTCGGGCTTGCACACGAGCCCCAGGTGTGAAGTGGGTGTTGAGGCACGACTCAAATGCTTTTTGCATATTAATCGTTAATGATTTGCTGTTTCTGAACCTAGGCAACCCCCGCAGATCAGCCCGCGTTTGCCCAGCGCTGTGCTACAAACGTTACCCACAAGGAGGAGCCCAATTTACAAATAATTCCTTAAGAAAAAAGACTGCGGCTCCTGGTTAGCCTGTATCCAGGCTAAACAGGTTAGCGAATAATCACTGCTTGATAGAGGAAAGTGTTTCTTTCAGCTAAATTCCCATCAGGAAGAAGATTCACCAGCTAGGGGATGTTTGCCTAATTACATTATCCCAGCTTTTCCCAATTACATAGAGAACAGATGTTTTGTGACTGGAAACAAACCTGAAGAGAAGGAACATCAAAAACCAACTGCCTACAACAAAAGCCTATAAAATCAAATAAAAGTACTTAACTAATCAAACAGGCCAGTCACTGTGTTATTGTAGCCTGCTTTGGGTTTTTCTTAAACTCAATTAGTTACGATGCCAAACACATTTTGCCTGGGCAGCAACGTGTGATTAAGTGAATTGGTTCCCTGGGGACTACTGGATGACGGTGAAAGAAAACAGCAAAGGTTAGTAGAAAGTTTTACACAGTAAAATGAAGTTACTATATGAACCCATAACAGCAGTTTGCATTTTGAATTTACCATGCTAATTTCAGTATAACCCACAAAGCTTAGTTTAACTTGGCACTGTCTTTGTAAATAACCTCATCAGTATTTTACGGCTATAAAAATCTGTAGAAGAGTAGGAGAACTGACAGATCAAGAAAGATGGGTGAGTGTGCAAAGTACTCGTTCAGCTGTGACTTCTCTTGCTTGATTTTCAGATGTGCTGAGCCTTCAGAGAGCCATTGGAAGTTGAAAGGGTGCGTATGCACTCTGAGCCTGTATGGGCATGGGCTTTGAAATTGTAATCCAAAGCCTGAGGCTTGCAAATTAAGTGGCTGAGTTTCAAAACTTGATCTTAGGTAATTTGCTGCCAGTTACCCAGTCACGCCTGGCAGAATAAGGAACAAAATCCCTATCTGTCAAAGATGACTAAAATGCTGCCAGATGCCTCATGAGAACCAGCAAGGATTTCTCTTGAATTCACTTGAGCCGGGACTTCATTCAAGATTTCTTCCGTGTAAATGGGTGTTAGTTCAATTCTCAGCTGACTCAGTTTCTCTAAAAGCAGCATGTTTTTTCCTTCCTGTTTAAACATTTATTTTACATTTCACTTACCCAGAACTCAGAACAAGGTAAGTGGTTTCTCTCTTTTTATCTGTCTGTTGATATCCTGATTATTTTTCTGTTTTCTTAATTTGCTGCCCACACTGCAAAATAAAATTACCTGAGCCGCTGATTAAGACTTCAGAAAAAAACTCATGGCCATAGGCTTGGGGTTTTTTTCCTCTTTGCATTATTCAGAAACAAGTACCTTCACAAAAGCCAAGACTGCTTTAATAAAGTTGATTAAATGCTGAATTTTTACGTTCTAACAAATCTGCCCTACTCTGATATTGGCTGGTAGATCAACCCAGAAGGACACAAGCGATCTGGGGGTTATTGGAGTGCATTGATGAGAACTTCCTAATGAAGGTGATCACTGCACCAGAGAGCAAGCACTCTGCTGGACCCCGCACTTACAGCCAAGGAAGAACTCGCTGGGGCTGTGAAGGTCACGGGCAGCCTTGGCTGCAGTGATCACGAAATGGTGCAGGATCCTGCAGGGAGGGAACAAGGTAAATAGCACCATCAACCCCTGGATTCTTAAGGTACCTGCTTGCAAAAATGCTGTGCAATACAGCCCTAGAGAGTAGAGGGGACCAAGAGAGCCAGCTGATTTTTCAAGTATCGTTGCCTCTACCTCCAGAACGATCTGTCTCGATGTGCAGGAAACCAACCAAAAGCAGCAGGTGGCTGCAAGGATGACGAAGGAGCCTCTGACAAATATAAAAAGGTATCGCACAAGAGGCAGAAGCAAGGACAGATGACCTGTGAGGAATATAGAGACGCTGTCCAAGTGTGCAGGGACAGGGCTAGGAAAGCCAAAACCCACCTGGAGTTGAACCTGGCAAGGGATGTGGAGAGCAGCAAGAAGGACTTCTACAAGTATATCAGCTGCAAAAGGAAGACCAGGGAAAATGTGAGCCTGCTGCTGAACAGGATAGGGGACGTGTTTACAAAGAACACAGAGAAGGCTAAGGTACTTGGTGCCTTCTTCACCTTGGTTTTTATTGCTAAGAGCAGCCTTCAGGAATCCCAGGCTCCTGAAACCTGTGAGAAAGTCTGGAGTAAGAGAGGTGGAGGAGAATCAAGTTATGGAACAACTTTAAAACAAACAAACAAAAAGAACCACAAGCAAAATACCCCCAAAAAAACTAGTATATTAAAGTTCATAGGGTCTCATGGCATACATTCATGCCTGCTGAGAGAGCATGTCATTGTGAGGCCATTCTCAATTATCTTTGAGAGGTTATGGTGATCAGGAGAGGTTCCTGAAGAATGGAAAAAAGAAAATGTCACTCCAATCTTCAAGAAGGAGGACACAGGGAACTACAGGCTGGTCTGCCTCACCAGCAGAAGGAAGGTGTCCTTGGAAGGTGACAGAGCAAGTATTCCTGGAAACCACCTCCGAACATCTGAAGGACAAGGTGACTGGGAGCAGCCAGCACGGACTTTGTAACCATGTAGCCCTGTAATACAGCATAGCCATTGCTAGCAACAGACCATAAGGTTTGTACTGAGTTTGCAAGGCCTCAGGACTGACACTTGTCAGGCTTGGTCTGGCCAAACTTCTCTTAACCTCTCTAGACCTTTGTTTTACTTGGTTTAGCTGCAATGGTAATGTCTCTAACTGAGCGGGGGTTGAGCAGGAGAACTGGGCTAGACCAGAGGTCTCTGCCAACCTCAACCATTCTGCAGTTCCGTGGAAGCAGTCTGATGAAATTGACCTAGAGTTTTGCTCACATCACAGAACTGCGCAACCCATTTTTTTTTATCAGGTTTGACTTCTTAAGAAAATTTCAAACCACAATTTCCTCCTTAGTCTGACCCTCTCTTTTCTTGACTGAAGTGACTAATTACAGATCATGAAGGAATGAATAGTAAAGAGATGATGTAAAGCGTTTGGGAGTTCACAGACATGGAATGATTTATTCAAATTCCTAAGTGACAAATAGTATTTTAGTTTGACTGAAAGTTTAAGAAAAAAGAAAACTAGCAATTAAAGAATTTGTAATATTGTTCTTCTTCCCTGCTTCTCTGAAGAGTTATTCAGAAAATTCATTTGTGTGAATACTTGCAAACTGAATTAAGCATATGAAAATGGATACGCATTTTGAATCCAAGATGCCTTTTGCAGCCATTGGAACTCATGCGGCTGCTTAATTTCCTCCTACAAAAACATCTGCAAAGACCTGTGTCTTGGGTAAGTCTAGAGTAGCAGATCAAAACTAATATCAATTTGATCAAATGTTTTCTCTGTCATTATTAATCACTAGTTTTCTCTTTTTACCCTTCTCTTACAAGAAAACTTTGAACTTACACTGGAAAACATTTAATTTTTTTTTGTTTTGATTTTTTTTGGGGGGGTTTGGGGTTTTTATTCAGCTGGACCTGGATATTTTACTTCACGTTTTACAAACTTGCATCCAGATCAGTAGTTTTTATTGTCATAGTATATATAGGATTGCCCATTAAATTATCCCTAAGATCTGAGTCCAGTTTTTTATTATCGTTGGCCTTTGCATTCCTGTCCTGCTTTGCTGTCAGGTTTGGATGTATTATTGTCCCTGTTAATTTAATATTTTAAAGTATAATTTTTTGCTTAGTGCATAGTCATTAATAATTCAATGATTCTCTATTGCAAAGTCCAGTCCAAATGTACGTTGGACTTATGTTCCTGGCAGGTTCTGTCCAATCAATCAGATCATCAATACAGACTTATTCACTGTTCTGTCAAACTCCCACCAGTGGAATATTTTTGGGAACTAAATTTATCTCAGAGGAAGTCTCTGGAAATGAAATACCCCGAAAGCCATCTTATGATAAAAATTTTAGTACTTTGCCTATGAAGCTGTAGCTGCCAGGCATCATGTGATGCTCCCAGTTTTGCAAAGAACTCTGTCATCTGCTTATTTACTTCCCTCTTGGTAGTAGTTGACCCAGTTGTCTCTGATGGACTAGCAGGATCTCCGAGTGCCCTGGGGACATTTTGTTTAAGGAATGCCCATGGACACCCATGTGCACGCTTGCAGCACGTTCCTCTCTTGGGTGAGGATGAGTTAAGGTAGACAAAATGAACTCCCTGTACTTTGTCTTCGGGATAGCAGCATTCACCCGAGGTAGGGAGAACTAGAAAAACTCGTTGAACATGGGAATGCCACAATGATTAGTGTTCATTTGGGCAGCAACTAGCGGAATGCGTAAGAGCAAAACTTCCGTTTTTGCATTTTAACAACCATGAAAATGTCAGCATACAGCTGCTTTTAACTACATCGTAAGCCAAACATAACTTTTCATGGTCTACAAGCATAGCCTTAGGGCCCAAAAGCCTCTGAAAAAACACACAGCCATCATTCAAATCAGAGGACTTTGATAGAAAAAGATTAAGTGACAAAAAGACAAACAAAAGGCAATAGAGAAAAATAACCTTCACCAGGCCGTGATACAAAGAAAAAGACGTGATTGATTATTGACTGTGCATTATCCTTGACAATGCATTAAAGCAGCTAAATGTATTGTGTGCCACTTGTGTTCTTCCTTCTTTCCAATGGGTGCTCCTCAGCTCTGATTTTCATTTCTTTCCTCTTAGTCTTTCTGATCCTTTTTTCTTCCTTCCTCACAGCTTCCTTTCTCTCTTCTGCACTGAGGTGCCATGGCAATGTAAAAATCAGAAAGGCACTGTTTTATAATGTACTCAGTCCTTGGTTTTTAAAATTCCCTGCACCCATACATCTGTCTTGATGACTTGTGCCTCTGTTTTCATGTTTACGCAAAAATGGTAAAGTAAACCTCATTAAAAAAAATCATAACAGCAGCACCTGTGCTTTGTTCAAATTGCTTTGTTTTTTAAAGCAGCAGCTTTTTTGGTCTTCAGCTTAGGCATTCAGCCATTTCCGATCTCATGCAGCCTGTTGTTTGGTTTCTTTTTTCTGAGCAGGACAATGCCACCAACTGCAACTGACCTTTCTCTTCATAGATATCTCTGACATCATTATAGGTTATTGTGCTACCTTTGATGTGTGTTATGACACACATGTAAGCTTTCTTTCATGTGTACAATTTCAACTTTAAAGACACATTATGATTATTTCCTTCCCCCTCCCTTACATTTTCCTACTTTATCCTGATTTTTTTTTAGGATTCACATTCATTGTATTTCTGTGTACCATTGAAAAACTCCACATTCTGTTGCTTTTCTGAACCCATCTGCTAAATACTCACTTCTATTTCAGTCATTGCCTCACAGCTTATGATGTGCTTTTTCTGTCTCTTCATTAACTAGACAGATCTTGTGGTGGTTTGTTGTTTTTTTTTGTTTCTCTTTTTTTTTCTTTTTGAGTTAGCTGCTGCACCAAGTGAGCACTTCCAAGCACCCTTCCTGCAGACACCCTGGGAACAATTGATCTCGTATCAAAGGGACTTTCATGATTCCCTGACTGCAGAACTGAGCTTTTAATCTCACCGCCGTGACGTGCTTCAAAGGCCCCTGTGAGCTGCTGCATCAGGAAACACATCCCGAAGCACTCCAATATTGCTACTTTAATACAGGTTCGCAAATAATTCAGACAATTTTGATGCCTGCTATGTCTTTTTCCAAATTGAATAATGATGTATTCCAACTGTTTGAACCCTTGTCATAGCTCAAGCAATTTTAATTCACAAAATGTTGTTTGCTACAGTGGCTTTAAAACGCAGAAATATCAACATGAACACTTGCCAGCTCTCAACCTGGAGAGTTTTTTGTTATTTTGGGTGCCTCATCTTGTATGACTTTCTCTCCTTGTACTCTTCTGTCTGTTGGATTTTCACAATACACGTGACAAAGTACCAGGAGTAGTCTGTAGCCTTCCTCAGCTGTAAGTGGTGCATATCTTACACATCAATTCTACAGAATACAGATTCTTTTCACCTGCTTGAAGATGATTTGGCATGAAGTTATATAAACATGACCCAAATGTAAAAAAAAAAAAAAATAAAAAAAACCCCCCAAACTGTCAACCATCTGTCAAACACTTATTTTTTTTTCCTGCTTATCTATCTTTCTGACATTGAGCTAGACAGCTTCTCAAGACTCTTTTGTGTCAGTGCCTGCCAAGCTGTGAATGGCACCTCAGTGTCCATTTCTAGATCAGACTCACTAACTCTTGTTTGTCAGAAGTCTGCCTTCCATTACCACATTACACATTCTCCCTTCTGCACTTGTAACTACAAGTTAGGGGGTTTTTTTCCCTCAATTATTAATATTTTAGCCTTTTTACAAGCTGGACTACTTTGATAAAAAGGCATTTTCTCCCCAGTTTAAGAGTTTTTATTTTTTTCAAAAAAAGGGGAACTATGTAAAGGCCTGGATGGTCTTTTCTACAGAGCTGGTCTTATGACTGAGCTTCATAGTAGAATGAATAGAAGAACAGATTCCTCTGATCAGCTGTGTTGTGAGCTTACTTTATAGATTCCCACCCATTCAAGCTAGAGGGAATGCTGAACGTGGTTGCAAGTGCAGGCTCCAGAGGTTATGTCAAGGGAAGAATACATTGCTCACTTAGCGCTGTTAAACACTGGCAGGGCTCTGTAACAGGCAAAATAAAGGGAGTCCTTCAGGTAATGGCAACATGTCATAGCTCATGACAGCCATATCCTACACACTACCTGTGTCGGTCCACACAAAAGACAACACTGGGCTTTAAGATGCACTTCCATATACCTAAAGGACCAAAGGGCAAGAACAGGCCCCTAGAAAGGGGCTATTTACAGGTACATATTTACAACACAATTAAAAAACCTAAATATAGTGGTTATGCAGAAGTGGCACATGCAAAATCTGCAGGACCACTATATCCTTGAAGACATAGGAAAGGAAGGATGTAATTTGCCCCCAGCCACCACCTAAATGGAGCTGCCTATATGTGGACAAGGTGACTAAGCTTCTATTACACTCAATGGAGTTTGATGTGGCAGTGGAGTGGGCTGGATAGCGATGGAGACTCCACAGCATGCACTGAATACAGCTCCTCCACCTCTAACAGGAGCTTCAGCTCTCAGTATGCAGGCACACACACAAAAGTATCCAAGTTTAGGTGTCTTAAGATAAGGCTGGTAAGGTATCTGCCCACAACAGACAGTGACTACATATACATAGGAAAACACTGAGTTTTGCAGGGACATTTGAACTATTTCTAGAGCAGCAGAGTGGTAGAGCTGTACTAATAATGTAGCATGCTGTACAAATGAATACACCTTGCTTCTTAGCAGGAGTAATAAATCCCTGTCAAGCACTGCTGTGCTATAGCTAGGTCTCCTGTGCAGCAGCCAGCTTCTGTTGAGATGAATATTTACCTTCTCCCCCTCTAGAAGAGGCTGCTATTAGGGAAGCACCATTCACTGCTCTCCCAGCTGCCTAAAACCCAGAAGACTGACTGATTACCATTAGCCATTTTAATCAACTTACATAGAATCCACAAAATCCTGGAAAGCAGTATTCCTATAATACCCCAGCTGTTGAGCCACAACAGTGGGCAAGGAAGTACTAGGGATGAGCAACAGGGAAGACTTACAGAATTAATGATTATGGGCTTGCGACAATCCTGACAAAGACCAAAGTCATAGGGAGCTGACTCATTAATATACAGAGCTTTTGAATTAAACTGGGCTTAATGCATGGTTGTGTTTCAGCTCATGGGGTGCTTTCCTGTTAACACTAATGATTTCTGTTTTTCATTAGGCATTTTTCCTGTCTTCCCGCATCATGTGACATGTGAGACAGAGCTAACTGGATTAACTCTGCAATTAAGATGTGAGCCAATTTATCAAATGCCACCCTCAAGTACAGACATAGGATATTAAAACTGAATAGTTTTATTCATGATGCTACATGAAAATAGTTTGGCATTGGCAAGGCATATTAAATAGGATTTCCTAGCTAGGAAATCTCTAATAGAAAGTCTATAAACCAAGGATAATTTTTCTGTTCAAAGAAAGATGCACCATGATGACAGCAAACAGCCCGCTGCTTAAAACATGCCCTGCAATCTGTACAACCAATTACTTAGACTAGGAACCCTAAGAAGAGACACATACTTCATTAGGTTTTCACCTCCCCCCCCTCCCAATGAGATGAAAGAATGTGAGGAGAACCACATACTTACAATGTCTCTTCCACTGAAACACAGAATGTACAATTCACATGGGTTGTGCTCCAGCATTCCCATGGATGGGATGCCATAGGACCAGAATTCAAACTGGTTTGTCCATTGAAAGGATGCATGACTTACAAGACTTAGTCTATTCTTTTTTCCTTTCTCCTCCCCCTTACTTCCAATGGTAAAAGCAACTCAGGAACTCATTCCAAGTTTTGGTCTTTACAAGACAGCACTTAAAAAAAAAATCAGTCATCAGTAATGTTTAATACCCAGCTGGTTGGGATAGGAGAAAAGTAAAGCAGACCTATGCATTTCCTCCACTGCACAGGTATTTGATGACAGAACATTTACACTGTGTTTAACTTTAAACTACAGACTGTAATTAACACCATATTTTAAAAGAGTAAACTAAAAGAAATAACTCCCTAATCAAGATTTGGTAAATTAGATTAACACTAAACAGAAAAATATTCTA
Source organism: Burhinus bistriatus (assembly GCA_013397275.1). NCBI lineage: Eukaryota > Metazoa > Chordata > Aves > Charadriiformes > Burhinidae > Burhinus > Burhinus bistriatus. The sequence goes on from VYXH01000579.1 coordinate 74,929, forward strand.
TCAATGAGTTTGCATAGATTGTATTTGACAACACACTCCTGACAAAGAACAATATCTACTTGTTTGCACAGCAATTATATACACTGTAGCTGTTGAATAAATAATTTAATCCAGAGCACATTAGTAAGCTTTTTTCCTGCACAAATACTTCAGTGCTAGGAAAGGTATTAATACATCCTGCATTCACTGTTGAATAAAAAACAAAACAAGAAGGGGGAAGATCCTGAAACTAAAGGCACTCAGCAAAGGAGGACTTTCAAATAAAAACAGAGGAAAAGACAAAACAGTTAACCTAGCATGAGAAACCATGAATGCATTCATTCTAATCCCCACTTCATTTTAAGTACATTTGTTTTAACACAGGACCAAATATACAACAATGAGGTATCTTGTAACTTAGTATGTAAGCCTCTGAAGATAACAGAAAAAAGCATCTGTCAGAACAGTGCTTGAGGAAGACTATCACACTTGAAGCACCTCTCAGCAGGATAGAAGACACTTTGTGGACTTTTCATTTTGTTAACTCCTTCACTGTACATACAGCAAGATAACGACATCAAGGTGCAGCATGCCACTTGGCAGTCTGGAACAAAGCCACTTCTCCTAGCCACAGGATCTGCTTCATTCTAAGCTTCATGAAATTAAAGACAGGGCATTTTGGCCAGATCTTCCAACTCCACAGATTTTGTTTCTGTTTATACATTACTGAACAACCAGGAGCTGCACAAGTTTCTTACACAGGATCAAATATATCACCCAAAACATGCCAACTCCCTTGGCATTCCAAAATGCCTTGTGCTACCACTGTTCTTGGACTGCTGTGCAATAGCATAGATGACAGTGTTCAGCAGTTTATGCTCATAACGGCCACTGATGCAAATCAGATGCCATGTATTTATTAAAGTCATGAACCCAGATGGACTGTCTGCATCAGGGAGCTTAGGACACCACAGATGGTTAGAACTAGAAAACTGAATTATCCATCTACACCAGGTAATGTCATTACCAATATGCCTCCCCACTGAGGAAGCACAGAGCAGCCCAGCCATTCTGCAGAGTGCTTATTAGAAATAGTTACCAGACATCCTCCTGCTCCAGAGTTGTTCTAAGTACAGGGACCTGAGTTTAAGACATTTCATGATAAGACTATGCTCCTTGCTGCATGTGTCACATTTTAAGAGTCTGTGACATGCAAATCTCTGCCCTGCGATGAGGAAATGAGTGGAAAGGGAAAATATTTTAATAAGTTCTGTACTCATGGAGTCATGCACATAGAAGGCAAATGGAAAATACGGAAGTTACCAGAACAGCAGTTGTAAAATACTACGAAAAAGCAAATAATGCACATACCATTGTAAATACAAGGGAACAGAGTTAACAGAGCCTGAAGTTGGAAGCACAGACTAGGAGAAGATCTCCCACTCCTCTCTTACCTAGTATTACTGTTAAACAGTCCTGCCGACACATTAATTTGGAATAGTTTTAAAGATTTAAAGGTAAACTTGAAGGCTTGCATTGACAGTCAAGATTCAGCCATCCTTCTGGGTTGAGCCATATATTTGCAGCTGTGAAATCCTTATTTGGAAAAGTAATCACAGCATCATATAAAGCAGTAGTACTTTCTGCAGTGCAACATGTTTGGCAGACAATGCCGAACAGAACATGTCCTCTGCCTGTGGCAGAAGATTGTTTCTATTTAGTTTACCACCAATTCACTTTTACACCATTTTAATCTGCACATAGGTATTATGGATTGTTTATGAAATGTTGTATTGCTCTATATAGGGTACAGTCCACAACTTAAACGATCTGAAATAATGCTGCTTTGACATTGACAGAAAGATTTGAGCTTCGCTGCCGGGCGGTGGCAGCACCAGTATGCCTATGTAGGTGTTCAAGCCTCACAGTGGCATTTAAGAGCTCTGAAGTCCCGTTCTCAGTCTGTTTCCATTTATACTTTGCTTTGTCTGGCCATCTGGTCTATTCATAACAGGGACTGCACAACAGAACGCATTCTTGAAATACAAGTAATTCATAAGCTTTGGCCCTAGCAGAATAGCTATCACATTCTATATCAACGCAATACACATGGATTTCTGCATAATTGATCATTTTATTGGAATTTGTTAAAAGATGTTTGTTCAGATCACCTGTTCAGCAGGCAGTTATGCCGCTTCTGTTTGCTGCATACATACTGAGCAAGTCTCCAAGCAATACACATACGCATCTTTACTACAAAGAGCAGCTTTTCCTCCATTAAGAGTTATATCCATGGGACCAATGTTCATTTCCTCTAGCTATGACTTGTACCAAATCCATATCAATAATCATACATTAAATACATCAGTACATGTAACAGAGCTTTAACAGTAAAAAAAAGTAAGAAAGTTAAATACTGCAACAGCTTAGATACATACTGCATTTGAATGACAGAACAAAGTCTACTGACCTAGCTAATGACACAGTCACCAGAACACAACAGAAAGAAGCAATGTCAACAGCCAGTACTTGTCCAAGCATTTAGGAGTTCCCTTTTCCCTTCAAATAAAGAAGGGTTGTGCACATCTTGAATATGAACTTAGATATCATTAACCTTACAGCAACACTGACCCTGATATTTAAGGTTGCATAAAGCAACAGACTTATTACAGCTGCAGAGCACTAAGTACACATAGCAATTGTGAGTTTGAGGAGCCAGTGTTTACTATAGCACAGGTTCATTGTTCAAACCAAGTGTACCCTATGTAACAGTAGCATTAATTGGCAATACTTGTATTCAGTACAAAATGCCACATTACTTAATTAACCAAAATAAGCTACGTTTTTAAAGTGTTGGTTTAATTAGCTATGATGAAGGCTAGGGAGGTATTTTAACTGAAACACCTTGGTAAAATGAAATAAGCTGACCTACCACTGTTCTCTAGAACACAGGAATCAAGTTACATGTGTTCTCTGTCATCAACGGCTGGTGTTTTAGCCAGCATTTGAGTTTTTAACCTATGGGCAGGTTAAAACAAAACTGTATACAATGTAACATACCTAAAACAGATGCAACCATGACTGATAAATTAGTTGTCAGTCCCTGCTTTTTACGGTTACAAGCCCAACTTTACGCACACAAGTTATAGCCAATCTTTTAAGTTCAAATTCAACCATTACAAGCCAGAGAGACCCATTTCAGAGATTGCTCTGTGACAGCATTCTGGACTGTAAGAACATGCGTACACCAGCTGTCCAGAAATACAGAGCTGCTAAAAAAGATGTTGCTAGAAAAAGCCATTAAACATACACATGCATGCCAGTTAGTTTCCCTACTAAAACACTATTTACAAGCCATACTTCAATTTTTTTGTAATTTGTAGTTTTTAACCTGACTTACAAACATGAGTTCAAGTGCAAGGCATCCAATACATGACCATTCGAAATAGCCAAAGTGAAAATGAGTGCAAATTACAAAGCCAAAGGGGTTAGCAATGATTTCTTGTTTTCATAAGAACATTCATTTACCAGATATGTAACATCAGACAGGGTGGAGTCCATGAAGGACATGACCTTTAGGAAAGCCAACAGTCTTGACCAACAACCACTGACTTTTCACAAAGTCTGGAAGTTTCTTCATACTGCAAACTTAAGTCCTCCATAAAGTTATCTGGTATCTTACCACATATTGTAATGTATTATTGCCCTACAAGTTTTGCAGAAACCCACAGCCAAGAAACTATTAATGCACAAGAAGTTTCAAAGTCACCATGCATAAGATATGATTAAGCTGTAACAGAATCTCAGGTATTGATTATGGCTTAGACCTGCATTGAAAGTCAACACTTAGACAAACATCCTTAAGTGAATGACATTGTCTATGTGAAAGTGAGAAAACTTTTTTTTTTTACACCAAAGACTTAATTGGTTAAAGTGACCTTCTGCTTAGAAGAAACAGTAGAGAATATATTCACAAATAACCATATCTACTTTGTAAGAATTAGCCCTGTAAGAATTCAACAATGCTCTGTTTTACTCTTCTTTAAGATAATATGTAGATATTTATATTTATAATCAGGCTCTGTTTCTTGAACAGCCAGATCTGTTCGTTAATTCTTTATTCTCCTTCCCTCCCTCATCCAAATCTGCCAAATTCAAGACATTGTTCTAGCAGCATTCATGAAATCAATAGTGCAAAGTTATTACAAAAATCTCTTTTCCCAAGCTGGGACATCCTCTTCAAGTTTGTATTCGATCAATAGCACTTCCCATGTATTCAGAGCTCTGGGGGAATGCAGGAACAATAGATATGCTGAACCTAGCAAGCAAACAATTTGTTTGCTGAGGGGGTTTTTTGGGTTTTATTGTTGTGTGGTTGTCTACTTGCTGCTCATACTGGCCATTGTTACAACTTTGGTAATTAGTTCACTACACTGAATTTACAGTTCCTCATTTTGACATGCACCTATAACATGCGAGTTAAACTGCACCACGATAATTGTAATGTCATCTCTATACATTCGAGCCAGCTCTTCTGGAAGACTAAGCATCTTGGACAGCCGCTCATGATCCACAGTGCCAAACTCATTGTTACCCACTGCATGACGTATCAGGTGAGTTGCTGCATTCTGATCTTCAAATACTGAAGAGATTCTTGCTCTCCTTTCTGTCAGGAGACCGTGCATCTGTCCCAAAGTTACCTTATAGCCACCAACAGCTATTGGCTGTTGATGATGAACACCAGTAAGGTACTCCCCTACAATTCTAGCCACATCTTGCCTGTGCATTGTCTCCCACAGCCCATCTGTGGCCAAAACCAGGAACTTATCCTGTGGCCGTAATTTGTGATGTATGACTTCTGGTTCAGCTGTGAGGTATGGGGGAGTGTGATAGTTTGGAGGAATAAACTTTGTATATTCATTGTCATTCAGCTGATCTGGGCCTGATTCTACTACTCTCTTCTGTAGTTCAATACTCCATTTAAACTTCACATCACCAAAAGCTCTGAAAGGCATCAGGAGACCTAAGAGACGATCTTGTTTCACGAGACTTTTCTCTTCAGACTTTGGATGCTCCATTTTCACACGTTCCACTTCATGTTCATTTTGCGCATTGTGGTCATAGGACAGATTAACTGCAGACCAAGATCCATCTTCTTCCTGAACCCCAAGCATTGCCCTACTGTCACCTGTGTTTGCAATGTGCAAGTCAACACCATCCACGTGGGCCACACAGGCAGTTGCACCAGAAAATGCTACTCGCAGTACCAGGTAGTTGAGAAAAGAATTTGGATCTCCCACTTGAGCTTCTAAAGAAATATCATTATCAAGCCTCTTAAAAGCATTAATTAAAGCTTCTTTCACATCAGTAGTCTCTCCACTGTTGAGATCAATCAGCTCCTGCCAGTAAGTTCTTAGACTGTTGAAGTAAAGCTTGGAAGCTTCTTTGCTAAAATAATCATTGGGATGCTTGTGCCACTGTAAAATGGGCAACAGAGCTCTGCCACTTTCCACCGCATTTTCGATTTCAAGTAAAGTCTCATGAGGTAACAAAGAGACAGCAATATAGTAAAACAGTCTTTCACTGACAGCTTGAGCACAAGCACAGCCTGCATGGCCATCAAACACACCCAGAAGCATCCCTCTTGTCTGTAAGCAAGTGGCAGCACTTCTCCGGTCTTCTATAGGAGCATTAGCAGGCAACTGGTTGCTATCAAAGCCAAGAACAGAACTTACATTTTTACCATCAAATTCTGGGACTTTGAAACTGTATTCATTTGCCTTCAGAATGCTGTTGACCTGTGGAGGAGTGAGATAAAATCTCTGTGGCGTAGAAGCATAATCCCTTGTATGAATAAAGTGATTAAAGTTCTCCTTTGGCCTATAAAGTGCCGCAAATTTCTTCTGAGGTGCATATCTGAAGTGACCATGAGCAAAATGAGATGACAAACAACACAGATGTTTATGGTGGCAGTAACACACAGTACTGCATATTCTGCTAATCTCACAGTTGCGAATCAATGGAAACAGATGAGCTGGTGCTGGCATGGCATCAGATAACAATGGTAGCCTGGAGCTTCGGACTGGAATTGCTGAAAGACAAGAGAACAACTATGCTTAGGGGCACAGCTAACAGATTTTTCCCAGAACTCTGTGTTAAGACATTTACAGCTCCTAACAAAGTTGCTTATTATATGGAGCTCATACCTTCACAAGTCTTGAGAAAGAAAAGGCATCGACGTGCTTGTTTATAGACACTACATTGGGCTATAACAAAAAAGCTATACCATACTTAAGTTCAGCATAGATATTTTAGCTCTTATAACCACTCAGATAGCAGGCAGGAAGTGAAAACATCATCCAGACAGACAATGCAGCTTCAAACAGAACTTAAGACAACAGTCAGCATGGAGCACTCTACAGTATGGCCACCTTCTACAAGACTTTCACGAAGATTTGTTTTCCTGCTGATTCCCCAGCTGACAGAGCCAGGTGTAGCACACAGGTAGGAAAACTGTCTTTCTATAAGGCTGAAGAAGAGATAAAGCATCTAACAGTAAGATTCAAGAAACAGCTTTGAGATGACATACAACTGGGTTTAGACAATAAAAGCAAGCAGTAAGTCATAGACAGAAGACACTCTTTAGGCAACCACAAGTTAGTAGCAGGTTTTGTTTCTTCTCCCCTCTTTCACATGTAAAGCTTCAAACTTGTGTGACACCACAGTGTATAAAATCGCCACAGCAGTCTATGCAGCAATTTTCTAGCTTATCAGACAAAAATACAAGAGGTAGAAAGCAGAGGCATCTCCTACCAGCAGTTCATCTACCCCAGTAAATTTCAGCATTAGAAGTTGCTTTAAAAAGCTACTCAATTGAAGGACTATGCGCAAGCTGCGTTTGCTTCCATTACTACAATAGAGCACTGCATAATAGTCTAAAGCTAGTTCAGTGTTACAATAAACTATTGTTTAGTATCCAAGAAAAGTATTCTACTATTTTGCCACATCTAAAAACTTTCCGTATAATTTTTCATTCTTCTTTAGAAAGATTATTCTAACATACTTTTCCTCGTCCCCATTTACATACCCAATCACAACATTAGCGTGAGTGCCTCTTAAGTCCCTTATTCACTATATCTCATTATCAGAAAGTCTTTTACAATGTCATACTTGAGAAAACAATTCCATAGCGGAAAAAAGTTGAACTGTGCCTTCTGTGAAGTACACACAGTTAAGGGGCATTTAATTTTCCCTTTCCAACTTTTATGATCAAGTTTCATCACAAAAGCTTCTTCTTAGGAAAGAGTATTACAAATTACCTTATACTGCAGTCATAAGTACTAGTCTGTCAGCACCACTGCATCTCAGATTTACTTGTTCTTACTGAAGAACTGGATACTACTGTGTTGTGCAACCTGCTTCAGCTACTAGATGGATTAATTTTTTTTTTAGCCAAGCAGGTATATCAGTACTTCAGATGAGATACAGCCCCTATAAAATATGCAGTAAGCCGAAATACTCAATCTAAAAGATCATGCAACATAGAAGGAATTGAATTCTGCAATCACCATATTCCATAGCTTCTGCCACAGGATTCTAATCACCTAGACCAGCTGAAATATTTCTGTCCAGATATATATGAAGTTTCAGACCATTCTCTGTGTTGCAAGAGAAGGAAGCAAGTCATATTCTTCCCTCCAAGCTTGCTTGCTCTCCTTAAGTAACCAGACCTGGACCCATTTCTCTGTTACAAGATACGTAAGTGCTGAAAGCAAAGTAGAATTCATGTTCCTACCACCCCACTGGCTTCCTAGTATTAATGACTGTCAGTCTTGACTTACAGTGACAAAAATTCTTGTCCATTGACCTCTCCCAGGTCTCCCACTGACAGCTATGAGGACTGAACTGGTCTGTTTTATGTTGTTCAGCTACCAGGAAGAGCTCTGAGTATAGTCCTGTAGACCACGGACAGCTGTACAGACACTCAGCAGCAGTGTATTGGCTTGAACTTACAGACACATACTAAATTTATGTTAGCCATTTGCTTCCCAGAAAGTCTATTTCTCCAGCCCAGGCTTCACATGCATACAGCATGACAGAAGTAAACTGCAACTCCAAATATAGATTTTAAAATCTATTCACTGCCTTCTACTTATAAGGGAGCTATTTTGGTAACAGTTATGTATATTTCTTCACATGATATTTAAAAGCAACAATTTTGCTTACAGAATGGGAACCTCAAGGTTTTACCTTGGTCTGCTTCTGTCTGGTCTACAGCAGCACCTCAGATTTGGTGCTGGTCCCCCATTAGATTCCAACTGAATCAAGTTCTCCTGACTGCCAAGCATTTGTGTTCAGCGCTGACCTATATGTAGTGCCACAACTGTTCTAACAGTTTTACTGTTGATCCATGATGAAGCAAAAATACAGAGTGTACTGCTGTTACAGTGGCTCTACAGTGCCACCAGGGGATATTTTGCTGATTTTTAATCATTGGTTTATCAAAAATTCTTCCAAGAGGAAATAGTAAGAAGTTGGCATCAAATTTCCATGGCCTGTATCATTTGCAGTAGATCCGTGTGAGCTGAAGATATCAGTCTGTTTCATATACCAGATTTAATAAATCCTACTTTATTAAATAAAAGAGAAGTTCCAAGTTTGCCAGCCTGAAGTAAAGTTATCTTAAGTTTCTCCCATTTATCCCCACAACATGGATGCCTCAAATATAACCAGACACTCCAACTAGCTCTTGAATAATTACTTTAAGATCCCAAGTTCATTATGGTTGATCAAGAGACAGCAGAGAAGGAAAAGAGATTAAGTAGAAATTTTGCAATCCAATCAAGATTTACCAAGATATTAGAATCAAGACAGTATTACATACTTCTCCAAGCCCAGAACAGGGTACAAATGCTGCTTTTCAGACCACAAATATAATTTGACCATCTGACTCATTATTGGCCATGAGTTTTGTAGTACTACACTGATAAAATGGAAAAGATATTACCCCTTCCTTTGATAAAGGCTTGTTATAACTGTACTATTAAGGCCAACTGATGCTGCACAGACAGCTTCCTCCAGAACACCTGCCTTAACTGTGCCAAAGACACCCATGGTTTCAGATAAAAACACTTACCCCGGGTGCCTTTCAGACACTTGAGAGACCTGAATGAATTAACCCGTTGGAGAGGAGGGGGATGGGGGGAGGAGGAACAAGACACATTCAACACAAGCAGAACCGTTAATCCTTCCCTCCGGCCAGGTCGCAGCCCTCGAACACGGCCCAGCCTGGCAGTCCCTTCCCCGGGTCCCATCCGACCCCCGAGCCCTGCGCTCCAGCGCGTACCGGTGCGAGATACATACCGATCCGCCTGGGCCCAGGACACACACACATTCTCCTGTCACAACAAGAAGCCGCCAACATCCACAAAGCAGAAGCCCGGGGGGCGAGGGAGAAGCAAGGCAGAGAGTTTGTTAGAGAAGACGGAGAGCTCCGACACGGAGGGGGGACGACAGAGAGGAGGAGACACGCACACAGGCACGCCGCCCGCCCGGCGATGGGAGCGAGCCAGCCCCGCAGCGGCGCGCCCGCAACAGCCCG
>VYXH01000579.1:84937-108505 GCA_013397275.1 Burhinus bistriatus
CGGGGAGGAAGGACGGCGGCGGGGCGAGGCGCAGCGAGAGCGGGCTGCGTTGCGGCACCCCGCGCCGGGCCGCCCGCCCTGCCCTCTCCTCCTCGTCCTCCTCACCCTTGGGACTGAGGCGGAGGTGAGGGGTGATGTGCCTGAGGCTGGCGGTTCCTGCCGGAGCGCTGCGCGGTTACAGGGGATTGCTGGTGATCTGCAGATAAAAACCAGACGAGCCCTGTACCCGGCCTCCTGCTGGCGCCCGGCACCGAGTGGAGGAACTGAAGGGGAAGCCCTGGTGGCTCGTCCCGTTGTCCTGCAAGCGTGGCCGTGCGACAGTCACCCTTGCAGCAACCCGCCCCCCACGCTCCTTTGATCAGCAGTTGGAGTCATTTAACTTCTGCCTGTTAAGGAGGCTGAAAATGGAAAAAATGTCTAAAAACTTCTGTAGGGCGTATTGACTTTTACTCTGAACTAATTTTAAAGAGTGGGAAATGTGGTTTTTCCCCTTGAAATGTTCATGAAGTGCCTTTAACAGTCGCAAAGCACACTGACTCTGCAAGAGGCCACTGAAGCCTGTACTGCAACATTGAGGTTTTCTGCTTTTCATTTGCTCCCTGGTGTTTTGTCTTCACCAGAACCTCTCCCGGCAAAGCAGGCTGCCATGGAGTGCAAACAACCTCTCTGCCCTGTGTTTCTGAGAAAGCCGCATTTGCTGCTGCCGCTGCCAGCAAGCAATGGTTTGAGGGCAATGGCTACCAAGAAAGAATGGTCCTTCCCCAGAAGGGCAGCACCTGTCAGTCCTACCAGTGGGACAGGAGCAGCGGCCTCCCCTTTTTCCTTTCGCTCCCCCCTGTTAGATACGAACCTGTCCCCGTTCCACATTTCTAGGGCAACGTTCAGTTTTGCATACGCTTTTGAGATACTTTGATCCAGCCTTATTCTTCATGTAAATTTTTGAAGATGGAAAGTATATACATTTGACAACGTTTTGATTTCCTTGATCATCTCTTTCTCTGTTTATAGATGCACGTGCTCTCATGCCTTTCTATTTTCAGGGTGTCCGGGATGCCCACTTCGCTGTGTGTTCTTGGCAGCAGATGTTCGGCTAGCCTGTGGAGTGCTGCAATTAGCATTCCTTTAGCAGCTGTAACAAAACATAGATTTTGACTGTACTTGCATCTTTATCTTCTTTATTGTGTTTACAGCTGTATACTGAAACCAGTAGAGCAAACAAAGGAAAATCTGCACTTAGCGCCCAGAAGACTCAAGAGGTCAACTTGTGATATGAGAGAGTGGAAAGTACTGCCTTGCGACCCTCCGTGTGAAAACCAGCTAGAAAGATAAAATGATGCCATCCTTAAAAATGCAAATCTTCCACAGTAGTAGTTGAAAGCACAAAGTATTAAAATACTCGTATATTGGTGTTCTGGGTGACTTTTGTGAAATTTATTTGTTTATCCAGAACAGTACACCATCATCTTCTCTTTGAGGCTTATTTTAGAATAAAATAAAAAAAAGCATCTGACAGACACCATTGTATATTAAAGACTTCATTAAATGGCATGGAAGATGAATAATTTACATTCCTTTTTAACGGTAGCACGTGGTTAGAAATAGATTGGCAGAGTGTGCTGTAACAACAACCATTTACATAATTTTCTAGTTGCAGCAGGAGTGACTATAAAGCATCCAAGTTTAGGAATGTTCTTAAAGACTACATTAGATGGCACAATTAAGGCATCCTCTTACCCTGTGAGAAGGTAAAAGGCTGTGGGAAGACAGACCTGTGCCTGTGTGTATTTGAGTGATAGTTGTGTGAGTTGATATATAGAAATGGCTTGGGATGAAGTCACCACTGATCACTTGTTTGTGATTGGAAGCATGGGGTTTGTAGAGTGAATGCATGTTTGACTTCTGAAGAGAATGTCGCTGTCTAGAGTTGCCTGTTGAGGAAAAAAATCCACAAAATAATTAGCATTTAGCACTTTTGGTCTTCAGAACATCTTAGGACCATTAGTTCAATTCCCTATAACATGCTGTGAAACTGAAAGGTTAGTGTTATAGCTCCCTGTTTATTTATTTTATTCATTCCTTTTTCTTCCTGATTTAAGGCCAGGAGAGGAGCTACTTTTAGAGCTGTATTGGAAGCTGTGGCTCCCTGTCTCACTGTATCTCTTTGAACAAAAGGCAGAATTTGAGTTTTAAAATACTGAGTGAGAAGAGAATTTGGCATTAGCAGCCCCATATAAATCCCACAAATGACAGACAAAATACTAAAACTTGGCTGACATTTTGGTCCTCAAGCTGATGCGAGTTTGCTGGTGTGCCAGAAGTTGGATGTTGCAATCTGACTGGAAAGTTAGGTTTTCCTTTTCTTCATCTTGCTGCTGGCAAGACCTTTTTGTGCACTTTGAGCAACAGTCCATTTTTGCTGATTTTAAAGAATAAAAATTATTTTAATGAACAAAACCATGTTGTTCCATGTTTAACATTTTCCATCAAGCATTGATGGAAAAGGAATTACTTGTAACTGCTTCAAGGGACGTGAAGTCTCTCTGTTTCCCTGGATGGAAGGATTATCATCTAAGTGTAACAAAAGACATCAATTCTTGTCTACTGTGCCTGTTGCCGACAGTGGGTAATTCTGCATTGCAGAACCGATAGGCAGCTGTGCATTATCACTGCAGTTAGAGTGCTGCAGTAGTTACCCTAAAGCTTTCTACACACAGTTCCAGAGGAACTCTGTTACAGACCATCAAAATCCATTTTCATTTTAAATCAGGTGTTTGTGATAACCTTCTAGTTTAAATAAGTTACTGTGCCTAATGTATAAATATTTTATTGGTTCAGTTTCACTGAAAACCAGTTCAGGAACACAGGGTAATACTTCAAGTGATTGAATCAATCCCCTGGCTGCTTCACATCTTTACGATATCTTTGCACACAGTATTTCAGACATGCCATTTTGCTCCTGTGCCTGCTGAAAAAAGCAGTCACTCATAAAACCATCTCAAAATTGTGTGCACAGATCAAACACTTCCACCTGGCATGCTGCCATACCAACCTGGAGCAGAAAAAAAAAAAAAAAATAGAAGAGTTGTACAAGTTTTGAAGGCGGAAAGAAAAGCCTAACAAAGGGGAAAATAAGGGAGAAAAACATGCCATGTACTGAATAAACAGGAAGAATAGGACAAGACTAAAGTATCTTCTTTCCTTTCCTGAAAGCATTAGAGAAGCAATGACAGCAATGTAAGTCTGCTGTTCTACAGAGCAGTAATTTATTTTTAGCAGAAATTGGGGGCATTACATGGCAAAAAATAAATGTGTCAGTAGAGCTCAAAGCAGACGGAGTACCTGCAAACAGCGATGGCCTGTGATCTTCAGTCTGCTTCAAAGGGAGGTTTGGGTTGCACATTCATGTATTCTGCTGCCCTCTCGGGGAGCGTTTGCTGTGGCTGATGGATTCGGCCTCCTTTAACACAGCTGGGTTCCCGGGTATGGTGAATGTTTCTGAAGTTTAACAATGAGCCCTGCAAAAGGTGATTTTTTAAAGACATCAGCCTGAGAGTAAACCAGCAGCATGGAGCCACACCACTCGTCTCTCCCCTGCCCTTTCTTAAAGGGGAGACCGATGGGGAATTACAGGGACAATTGCTTTCAGTGGGTATTTTGCCATCACTGTGGGGCTCAGAGATAGCTTGATTTCTTTTGTTCCCCCCAGAGGCCCTTTGTATCTTCAGTCTCAGTTCCTTTCTGAAATGAAGCAGTGGCTCTGGCTTCATTCAGCAGTTGGGATCCAGCTTCCTAGAATCATAGAGTAATTGAGGTTGGACAGGAGGTCATATAGCCCAACTCCTTGCTTAAAGCAGGGACAACTTCAAAGCTAGGTCAGGTTGTTTAGGGACTTGGCCAGTCCCCTTTTGGACATCTCTGAGGACTGAGGTGCCCCAGCCTGCCTGAGCCCCAGTTCCAGTGCTTCACCACTTTCATTGTGAAGATTTTTTCCTTGTAGTTAATCAGAATTTTCTTTGCTCAGCTTGTATCTGTTGCCTCTTGCCTCTCCGGACCTCTTTGCGCCACCCTATTATATTTCTCAAAATCTCATTAGCAGAGAACTAAATGCATTTTTTTGCATTTGGTAGGAGTTGTGTGCTAGTTTGCATCCTTCACCTGGGTTGGTCTTTCAGAGTTTGGTATCTAGTTTGAGGAATACAGCATTCTGACAACTTGGTGGAGTAAAGGAAGTTCTGTGGTAAAATATTATTGGAAAAAGACATTTTGGCAAGCTGCAAGAATGATACAACATTATCAGTGTCCGTGCTATGAGGAAGCAGTATCAGGATATCAGGAGGTTGGCTCCAACAATTACCTTGTCTCTGAAGGGGCTGATCCCTTTTTCAGCTGTAGTTCATCACGTACATTTTTCAAATTTATTTGTTACAGTCATTTTAAAAAGTAACTACATTTGCAGTTACGGTGGCTGCTGTGCAAAAGATTCACTAGGCTCCAGTGGAAGTGGTGGAGATTAAAGTTGGGGAGGGGAGAGGAATCTGCCTGCATTCTTCCAGAAAGAGAATAGCTTACGCTCCACAACAGACAAAGTATTATTTACCTAATACTGCTGGAACAATGCTGTCCCAGTTTCATTTTATCATCTATGATACTTCTGAAATTAAAGATTGTTCGGAGATTGGTAATTGGTTACGGCCTTCTGTCTTGAGATCACTGGAGTCAAGAGATGAAAAGCCAACAGATGGTCTGTAGAAACAGCTGGCTGATTTGAGTTGAGATCTTGCTAGGCAAATGTGAATGTTAAAGAATAATAATTTCTCCAGCAATGAGGAAGAGCAACCAGTGCCAGTGACTAGGTGTGCTGGTGTTATCTCCTTAGCATGAGGGTGTACTTTGGTGTGGAAAGTGGTTATGGAACATAAAATTAGAAATTTAGATATAGAAGGAAGAGCAGACTCTGAACCAGTCTCTTAGATGTCTTGGGGTCCAGGGTTAGATCAGGTCCCATTTCCGCCTGTAACAAGGAAGTTTAGAAAGAATACCAGACAAAAGTGACCTCCCTCTTGCTCCTATTTACTTTCCTGCAGTTTACCCTTGCCCAAATGCTGGGAAAAAAAGACCCAGCTGTATCCTTTGGGGTTTGAAATTTGTATTTTGTGAAAAAAATATAAGCATTTATTATTTTTTTCTGTAGAAGAAAGATGAGTTAGGTTACTGTTTTCCTTGGTTAATAAATAGGGTTATTATCTCAAGTGAACCCACCTATATAAATATTTACTGTTAGCTTTATACTGTATGTTTAGTTTATATTTTTAAACAACAAATCAAAAATGTATTTGTTCTATCCTCTTACCTTCAGTCTGGTTTGTCTGCCTGTCCCTAGACAGTGTGCTTCTCAAAACAAGGAAAATACTTTCCCAGTGGCTTGGAAAGGAGTTAGCTTGGGTCTAGCCACAGACAAATAACTGAGAATGTAGTCTAACTAACATATACCTAATATAATAATTTTAAAAGATATGAAGTCTTAGGGTTAGATCCAGTAAATTATTCTGTTCTTCTAGGTAGGTGCCCTAAGCAGAAGGTCCCAGTTGCTGCCTCTGAGCCAAGGAGTGGTGGATTCCTGTGTGAGTTGGGGACCACTTTGCAGGGCAAAGTGCCCTCACCTCAGCTGACCTACAGCCGGACAGTAACAGTACTTGCCTGGAAAACAGGCAGTGTGGACTGAAGTTGAAAATTACACTGATGTTTTCCAGTTACAGTGACTAAGCTTTAGCCACTAGGCTATTATACAGTAAGACAGGAACCAGCAGAAGGAGCAACGCTATATCTTACCATAGAAGCTGGAGCTTTATTTATGGTGTTCAGGAACTGGGGGTAGACACCTCCCTCTGAAAGATCCTGTTGATCTCAGCAGAACAAAGCTGGTGCTCCTGTGCTAGTCTTTTAATCAAAAGAGATGGCTTGACTGTGATCATTTCCGGCAGGCCTGCCTTAGGGGTGCCCTTCTTGTCCTGGGGAGTTTTTTAGAAGGTCATTTAGGGATCCCAACTCTAGTTTTGCCCTGGATTGGCACCTGGGTGCCTTCCTTGGCTCTGGATTCCAGCCCAGGGCTGGATCTAGCTGACAAGTCTGAATAACCTGTGTATTCAGTTGCACAGATCAACGATGCCCTGGTGGCACAGGCCAGGGAGGTGGTGCAAGATCACAGATTTCTCCACAGATGGGCTGTGCCTCTGAGGAACCTCCAGAAAGATCTGGGAGCATCAGGAAGACATTCAGTAAGCATAAAGTGACTACTACTATGCTTGTCAGGAGCTCATGGCATATATTTCCTGTGGGTGACTTTGGACTTGGAAATGAGCAGTCCAGGCACCTTACTCTTTCCCCAGGGTCATGTTACTCAATGTGTTTCAAATCTCCTGGATCACGTCCAGATTACAATCTAAGTGTTTTAGAGTAGTATTTTGAGAGGAAGGATTCTTTCTTCTACCAGCGTTGATGCTGAACATGAGGGCTGAACACCAGCCACTTCAAGCTGTTTCTTTAAAAGTCCTTTGAACTTTGGATGCATCTCTGCAGCCCACAGCTTAGTGTAACTGCAGAGGTTTGTTCAATTTGGCTGGATGTTATATAATCAGTCTTTTATTTTCTTTTTGCCTGTGATCATGTTATGTAGGCTGCCTTCTTAAATTTCAGCAACCCTAAGGCAGCCTGAGTCATGTGTATGAGGCTCTTTTTTGCACTGTTGTGTAAGGTAGTGAGTTGCAAAGGTCATGGGAATGAGTTATTTAAAAACTGAAACATGCTGGGCTCTATCCAGCTTAGAATAGATGAGCTCAGAAAGGCATTTACGTTTTAAATTACAGCTTTGGTTATCAAGGACTTCAAGGCAGTATTTCTGTTGCCTTAGCAAACTGCAGTAGCACACAATATTCCTGGTTCTTTTATATGTGTTGCTGATATAATCATGCATTCACACATGAGACAATGAATAAAATATTTTCTTTCAATCTTCAGAAATGCATTCACAAATATTGCCATCATAGGCAGAGTCTTCATACTCATTCATTTTCAGTGCTCCCAGCAATTAATCTCCCTTACCATTTGTTCTCAATGGAAAACATTAGATTCATGGTCGAAGTGCATCCTTGAGTGCTTTGTTCCACCCAGTGGACAACCGGGTTGTGATGTGTCACTATGCTCTTGTGTAATCTGGCTCAGTCATAGCAGTGCCATTCAGGGAAAAGGCTCAAGAACAGATAACTGTGGAGGTCCCTAGGGCAGGTCCGTATGTTTCTATTCACTCTGTCGCCTGTCTGGTTTAAGCCATCTGGCTGTACCCTCATTTATAGGAAGCTCTTTCTTGCTTCTTCCTTCATGTCCCCTTCCAGGTTCTCCAAGTTGTCACCCATGCAAGAGTGTGTCCAGCCATACTTTAAAGTGGAAGTGCTCTGAACTACCCCAAAAGCACTTTTAAACTCAGATCATTTCACCGAGCCATTCAGGGCACGGCTCTGCAGACCGCTCAGCAGGCAGAGCAGGGCAGGCAGCAGTCTCTGGCAGAAGGGAAGGGCATCGCAGTGGGGCTGGGGGAGCAGGAGGGAGTACAGACTTACACCCTGGGAGTGATTTTTGTTCCTTCCATCAGCCTATGCAGCTATCCCAACATCATTTTGGCCGTTTGCAAAACCCCACATGTGCAATGGTAATTTACTTCCATTTTCATGCAGCAAAATGTAATCAGCCTGTGATCACATCATCTGTTGAAAATAGTAAGAGAAAGTTACAGGATGAGAAAAAAATGCATTAAATTGGTTTGGCATGAGGAAGCAGTGAAATGACTCTGATTACTGAAAACCAAAACAGTACAATCCACCTCCCAAAATATTGCACCAGCGTCACAAAATTAAGTAATAGCGTGTCCCCTACAGGCTGGTAATACAGTCTACTGGTAAATGATACAGACAGAAAGGGGTTAAGCCATGAGTTGTGGAGTCACACATGTGCATGTGAGAGAGGAAAAAAAACGTAAAAATAAGGAGTAGAAATGCAAAGGGCATGGTAAATTGAGTTCAGGAACATGACACTGAAAGGAAAGAGAACACTGGGGCAAGGGGCTTCGTGGAAAAGGTTTGAAGGTGAGCACAGGTGGGCTCTTGCTCTTTGCTTGCCTGCTTTTTGCTGTGTTCAGAAAAACAAGAACTTTGTACCTGTCTTTTTAAGTAAAGATATTGTATAAAGAATAACCCTTGAGTCTATTGTGGTATACCCCGTACCAGCATCATGACTCAAGGTGATTGCTTGGATCAAACAGAAACGGCTATAAAAGGAGAACTGGTATAAGGGAGAGCAAGGGCTACGAAGCTGTAAGGGTTTAAAGATGTTAGCAAAAAAAATTCCAGTGATTTTCCTAGATTCAAGTTTTTCTGGTTTGTATTTGTGTGTATCAGTGGGTAAAATATGTAAGATTCAAAGGTTTGTGTGTTTCTTGCATGTTAATAATGAAGGGATGCCTTACCCAGAGTCAAAAAGCAATGCCTTAGGTTAATCTGGAAACCACTGCTTGAATCTGCCATCGCCTGGAAACCAGCAACAAGCTCGCTTTCCTCCAGAGGAGAGCTATAAAACCAAGCAAGAGAAATCTGCAGAAAGAAAGTCTGTTCTCTTCACTAACGCTGCTCTTATCCTCTTGAACTGTCTCAGGTCGAGCAACTGGAAGACGGCATGTTCTGTAGGCAGACAGCTCCTGGCAGGCAGTCAGTACAGCTGCGAATATGACACTCCGTGCCAAACATGAGTCTGTAATTTCTACTAGTTTCCAATTGTCCGCTTTTTGAGGATACCATTTAGTCATTTCCTGGGAAGACAAAGGGTGCCCATCAGAGCTAATGATACTTTACTTGCACACGTGTTGCCGTGTGGGAGGTTGTTATAACACGCACTTGGAAAATGAGCATGACTGATGCAAAATGACAGCAATGGTGCTGATGCCCGAATGTGCTGTCAGGCAGTTTTCAGTGTCCCTGCACCCTTTGTCGAATAACGAGGAGCCGCCTTCTGACTTACTTTTCCCAGCCATCTAAATAATAGAGTAAATGCACCTCAGGAGAAATGAGAAGTGTGTTAGTTTTCACTAACTTTTGATTTGAAGCCTGCATAACTGATTGAAACCACTGTCGTAACCTGGAAAGGGTATCTGAAAGCCCTGTTGAATCAGAGAGAATTCCTCCCCTCTCTCTGAAAAGTACATATAAAAAAGGTGCTTTGTTCAGAGGCACAGTATCCCCACCAGTGCTGGCAAAGAGTCTTCTCTGACTCGAGCAGCGGGAGCAGCTCTAGAAAGTCATTTCGAGCTGCTGCAACATTCCCAGGGCTGTAGTAAAGGTCAGTGTGTTGTGTCCTTCAGCCGTGTGGAGTTTTGATTAGCAAATCTGCATCGTCGACAACTCTGAACTGCTTCCAGACGGCGATATATTAGGGCTCCCATGTGCAGAAGAAGTGCACTCCCCGTGCCCAGCTTGTGCTCAAAGGCACAGGACTTGCTGCACAGCATTTGGGCTGTAACGCTTACTGCAGCAAGGCTCACACCCAAACATTCCAGTCATGTCAGGAAAGAAAAGTTTAAAAATGTTGTTTTGCTGCCAGGTCTTCCTCAAAAAAAAAAAAAGGCAAAAAAAGGAGGCTAGTTTCAAATACTTAAGGATGACCTATGAGAACAGAAAAACTTCTGGGTCTCAGATGCCTCCTTGCATGCTTGGAACCAGTAATGCCAACCCTCTTGTGAACAGGGATTTTGTATACGAAACATGGACAATTTGACTAAGGAAAAAGGGACTACAATGTGACTGAGTCTCTGTCCACGCTGTACCATTTTCCAGGGTCATTCCTTATGGCCGTCTTTACAGCCCTCACAGTGCCAGACTCACGTTTTCAGGATTTTAGCATGACTCCAACAATCTTTAATTCTACCAGGCATCTTGCCGTCTCTACCTTGTGTTTTGTGACCGTGTCCAAGCCTGTTTGGCCTTGCTATCAAGGTCAAATCATCAGGTGTAGTGTCGTGTTGGGGAGCCACATGTCCCTGACCCTGTTAGAGCTTCAGTGATAAGAGTCCTGCCAGAAATCTGCCCATCCTCGTGAACTAGAAATTCCTTCTTTCTTGTGTCCCAGCGCCACAAACCAATCTTGTGTGGCTAAGGATTAGGTTAAGGGTTTGTCAAGTATAGCTATGGTGTGGTTGCTTCCATACGGTGCATTGGTATAGTGAATGTTGAAGTAAATACAGGTTCTGGAGCATTCTTCCACTTCTTTTGGTCACCAATAAAAATCAAGTGAAAGCTCATTCACTAGCTGCCTCAAACCAGGCAGCTACATCAAGTGTATAAAGAGGAAGGGTTTGGTTTTGGTGTTTGAAAGTTATTATTTTTCTTCCTTTTGCTTTATCCTGTCAGCTACCACCATTTTCTGCACCAGAAAAAAACCAGAGAAAAACACTGGTTGAAGCAGAGCTGAATGACAGGCCTGCACCACGTGCCAGGGAGCAGCCAGGGAGTGAAGCACCTCTCTGGCAGTGCAGAACATCAGAGGAGCTGGATCCGGAGAGGAAATGTCACCGTATTGATCCATTACTTCTATTTTGGTTTGTTTTCTGTTAATACCACACCAGTCCCTTATTCGAGCTCATGTATGGGGAGCACTGGGGACTGTGACAACGCAGCAAGCCAGAGCTGCTGATGCCAATGAAGGTGGAAGGGAAAAACATACATTTAAGTCACAGAAGAATTTGGCCCAGGGTCACCTTTTGCTTCCATACAGCCAAGGAAAACTAAAATACTGTTGCTGACAGTGCCAGCTCTTAACACTAACTGCACAATAACAGGACACTGTATTGGAATGTATGTTAATACTTAATTTTGAATTTCACCTCTTTTTTTTCCTTTTGCCTGTCATCTTGAAATGTATCTCCCTTAATGCCTGGCCACTCTGGAAAGACGTGTCCTTGTAGTCAGCATGAACAGGGAATGCAGAGGTAATGTCAAATGATTTCTGCAAATATGAACTTCTTAGAAAGTTTAATTTTTGTATAAGTTCATGTCTTTGAAATGTTTGTAGGCCAATGATGTAGATAATTTATTCAGGCTTCCTGAGTGCACGATTTTTCTATACTCTCAATTAAATACTGTGAATGAAGGTTGCCATAGTTACAGCAGAGTTCAGAAATTAGCTCTCTTGTATTGTAATTCTAGTTTCTTATCTCATTTCTCTTGCTCAGATACAATGAAAGACACATTTCCATATCTGTAATTAACCGTGATGCAAAAGATCTTGCTCATTCATTTAAAAATGAGCAAATGTGGGAGGGGGGACATTTTTCATTCTCTTGGTTTCACCAAAACCAGTGGAGAACATGGTAATTCCTGCACCCAGTCTGCGTACCTTCTGTGCATAACTTCAGCTTAGTCCTTGGAATTTAGTTTGGCATTTTAATTCGTTGCAGAAATATTCACCATAAAGTAAACAGGTACGCCCACGACTTCCTTTCGTAAAGGATATATTGCATGTAAAGACCTGCATTACACTGGCATTTATTTTGACAAAAAAAAAAGGTCCCAACATGACTGGAGTCAGCAGATCTTAATGTTGACTTCTGTGTGGTTTGGGTCGGGTCTTAAGATGGTGGTGGGTAAGCAGGAATCGTCAAGGACTTCATGTAACATCTACTGAAAAGCAAATGCCTTCTCTTCTAGATGAGGAACGACAAGGTGTCTGTCTCACTGTCAGAACAACTTGTCTCCATGAGCTGTTTGCTAAGACATCAAAAATGACACATGAATAATTGGTAATGATTCGGAATTTATTTTTTTTTCAGGCTCCTGGGTCATTACAAAGCAGACTGGGAGCTGGGTCGTGCCGCCCTGCAGACAAGGACTCGGCACATCTGGGTCTGCCCCATACTCACTGGTGAGAGCAAGGCCTGCTCAGGGTCCGAGCGGGGAGCGGAGCGGCGGCTCAGCAATACAGCGGCTGTGATAATACATCCTCACCGCACTCCTGCCTTCTGCTACCTGCGCTTCTCACCCACAGCCCAGCCCCATTCCTTGTGCCGGCTGTCACGCTCCACAGACCCTTTGCCGGGACAGCAGCCCCCCCCCCCAAGCTGGAAATAGTTTTTTCTCATTGTGTTAGATACTGCTGGGTCAGTGAGTTGAATCCTGCCCAGAGAGGAGCAGAGGGCTGCAGGGCTGGGGAGAGGGGAGCCACTGACTCCCGGGGAGAAGCAAGGGGGAGCGAGGGAAGGGGGTCTGCCTTTCTCCTTGGCTCCGCTCTGTCATCAAGCTGTGGCTTTTGAGCTGAAAGGTGTGTGTTGCCATGCGATTTGTTAAAGAATCGGCATCTCTTCCCTAATACGGTAGTGAGAATAAATAATGCTTTTTTCTCCTGAGGTAGTGGGTGGGAGGGCACATCCACAGCGCAAGAGGGGGCAGGGCCAACCTTCATCCTGTGAACATTTTCCTGGGATTTTTTTTTTCCCAGACAGGCATAAGGCATGTGTGTACCTTACAGAAGGGATCCACTGGCCATTTGGGATAAACCACCGTAAAGTGACATGAAGAGGGCTTTGTTTTGAACACGGTATTCAATGCAACACTGGTAGAACATTAAGGAAAACCGGCATTTACCATGCTTTAATATTAAAATTGACCTCTCAGAGATTATATGCACATCACATCTACACAGTGGACATAAAGAAACATGCATTTTGTACCCATATTGAAAGGAATCTTCAGTTTACTTGCAGCCTGTGAACTGTGATGGCACATGCTTGACTGAGCATTGCTGCTGACAGATCGCCAGGCAAGGATGCTTCACGCTGGGGGCTGAGCCACTTGGTGAGTCACTGGAGTAGAACGCACAGTCGAAAAGCTCATTTCCCCAGTTACTCAGAGGTAAAATATTTTTGGATCCATGCCTGGTTTGTGCTAGGAATATTGAGGATGTTTCTGTTTTTCTGATAAAGTTCAGTTAAGAGAGAGAAAGAGATATCATTGCTGCAGTTAGCACTGAATTCTCTCAGCCTACAGCTGAGTTTTCCTTTCCAAATCAGTTTGCACGGTTCTGTCTGAAACATGCTTTGAAACAGTACGGTTGGCTTCTGTATCAAACACAGAGGACTGCATTTACTTTCATCTTTGCTTTATATTTAATCCCCCATAGCGAACTAGCATTGAGCCCTCATCTGAAACATGGACTGTAGGAAATCTGTAATTTTTCAAGCCTTGATGGAGTAATTAGAAGATGAAAAGTCATATGATAAAAAAAAAAAGATTTTACAGGAATAAATGCGTATTTGTCTCAGTTAAAGCTAACCAAGTTCTTCAAAATATTGAGTGGAATTAAACCCATGTTTTTAATTAAAACCAAAGCAGTGGAAGGAGTGTCCACATTTTCCTGTAGTGAAAATCTGAGGAGGCTAAGAGTGAAATAGTGCTGGAGCTGGAGGTCAGCCGGTAAAGTAGGGCATGTTCTGCACTCAGGTATCTGTGGACTGTGCTGATCAGCTCTCATGACATCTGGATGTGAGTGGCTGAGCACAGAACTTACTCTGCCAGCAGCAAACAGCAAAAACAGACAGCCAAAGAGAAAGAGGTGAAGGACTGATCAGTTGTATGTCTCCCGAGTTCAGTAAGTCCATGTCCAGCAGGGTGGGAAAAGGATGGGCCATTTCCCAAATCAGAGTGTTTGTTTCTCCATTCATTGAATCCTAACCTCTTCTAAACATGTTATTTCTCATGCCTGTTCTGTTTCTGAGGGGGTGACTGCCTGGTTACAGAGGGCAGCAGGGTCATCTGAGCTGCATATGGTTCTGATGGACCAAAAAAAGGCACCACACTGAACACGATGAGGATTCTGGCTATTTCTGCTGGAGGCACAATACTACAACCTTGTTGGCAGATGCTTTTAATGCACTAAAGCAATGAGGTCTGGTAATCAAGTAATAGTAGGGAAAATAGGGTAATACATCAAGCCAGGATATATTTGACATTAGAAGGCATCTCATAACCCCTGCTGTAGGTGCCAAGCCTCAGTGGTGACAAGGAGAAACTTTTTCTCGCCCTCAAGCCCCTCATGTTTCCTCATGTTCTCTTGTCTGTTGTTCCCCATGTCACTTACTCCTTTTATTTTCTGCAAGCAAAAGAAATGAGATGTATTTACTACCTTTCCTCAAATCCTGCCGGGGCTATGAGGCAGGGAGCCAAGCCCTATTCCTGCTAGGTGTTTCCAGGCTTCCCATCCCTGGAAAAGAAAGTCTGAAATACTAGGAGCCCCCAGGAGCTGCAGATGCAAGAGCCCTGGGAGAGACTGTGTGGCTCAAGAAACCAGCAAGGAATAGGCAGGTCCTGAAAAAATCTCTTTCTTTTTCCTCAGAAGTTCATTAAAAGCTGCTGTGCTGGTTCGAAGTCTGCTGATTTTGATGAACTGGCATTTTCTGGTGAAAACCTGTTGTTCTGATGTAAAAACTCCCACCAGCTGTAGGATGTATGTTACAGCCTGGCAGAACTGCAAAGACCAGTGTCAGATGGGCAAGTGAGGCATGAGTCCCCGTGCCTGGGGAGCACGGTCAGGGTCCATTAGCTGCCTTCAAAGGAGACCAGGACTGGAGAGGAGCAGGGTTACAGGCAGGCAGCTCCTTCTCGTCCTCTGCAGCTGGCTGCTGGAGGGGCCTGGCCCTCCCCTTCTTTGCCTGTTGACACAGTGGGGCTATTGGGGCTCGTGTATCTCCAGAGCAGTTTCTAATTTGTTTATTGACAATGACAAAAGCCCATTTTTACTTCTGTCAGCAGAGTTGATGTGGCTGTAAACGAGCAGGCTGCTTTGCCTCCTGCATTATCAGCAAAATTGCCAGCTAAGCACTCATACCTGGACCCTTTTGTGGCTGATGCTCAGCACTGATGTATAGAGCAGAGCAGCAAAACAAGTTGCCTATTTACATTTTGCTATGCCGGCAGTGAGAAAAATGTGATTTTAACCACTGAATTGTCCAAGTGCCTAAACAGAGAATGTATGTGTATGCATGTGGGTATATGGCCCCAGCATACGATTTTATGGAAAGTATATTTTTGATCATAATTGGCCTATTTTGGTAATGTCTAGCTATTTTACCTCAATTCATACTTTCTGAGTAGATCTCATAAGATGTAGATGGCTGTGATAAGCTGATGGCCCTGGTGTGATTTGCATGTTGTTCCATATAACAATACATATATGTAACATATACATATAACAATATAATATAACAGCTTTAACTCAGATTATTGTAGGCATAACATTACAAAAGGAATATTAACTTGAGATAATTACAGGGAGATCGGTTTTAATTAACTCTAGGACCGCACTTTCTCCATTGGAAACACCAGTTCTGCTGGTTTGTCCCTTTAACCTCCTCACTTGGCATGGAGAGCAGGGACAGGACGGGGTGGAGTTGCAGGCGGCACAGGGGGACAGGAGAAATAAGAAAGACTTAAGAATAAGACATGCCAGAGACACAGCATGGAGCAGGCTGAAGCAAACAAACATAAGGAAATTCATGATAACAAATAAAATAGCGGGTATTTAAGGTCACTTATTGGCAGGGGGATATTTTGCAGTGTTTAATATATTTGTTCATCTGCCATTCTCTGGCCTCACATACCTCTCACTTTTACCTCCCTCTCTAATATCAGAACCTATTCCACGCATGTTGCTTTGAAGTCCTTTTAAGAAGCACTTTTTGCTTTTCTAGGACACTTGAAAACTCACCTGGATTTCAACACAGAGGTTGTCATGAGCAGAAATGGAAGGCTCTTCCTTTGGCTTCTGCCTCAAAATCATCCCCTCGGCAGCAAGCAGTGGCAGAGTCTGATACGCAGCCTATGGACGGGGTGGTCGGAGGAGATCACAGTTTTGTTCGCTTTGAAGAAGCCTCAGCATTGAAACCCAGCTGGCAGCGCTGGGGTTGCTGCTGGAAAGGCAGCGTTTGGGCCAGAGCTTGTCCCTGTGCAAGAGCAGGCTGCAGAGAGCTTGGCCCAGGGGTCTCCAAGTGCTCGGCGGAGGTTTGATGGCAAAGAGGCGATACAACATTTTGCGAAGTATTTAGGGAGCTCAGAGTGTTTCAGCCATCGTTCTCAGCCAACTTCCCCAACTCCCTGTGCTGCAGTGGCATCACGTGGGTTAGACTGCCCCACCAATGCTTTCAGCCTTCAGCCCAGGTATTTTTGGAAAACAACAGCAAACTTCTTGAAGAGACATTTCTCCTGGCACCGTACCCAGGCATTTTTACCCGCCTCCCCCCAGCCCCCACTATCCCAAGAGACAAAACGAAATCCTGTATCATTCCAGGATGCAGAATTTCCCTGGGCCAAAGTTAGTCCTGTAGTCACTTTCTATCCAAGAAAAAGCCCGCTTTTGTCTGACCTGACTTCTGTCCGCAGTTGGACGTGGGAGTAACCACACAGGATGGTGGCAGCCAGAGCTGCCTGGCAGCACCTATTCCCGGTGGCAGTCCTGTCCTTGTGGAGAGACTGCAAGGCTGGCATCTGTCCTGCTGCAGGACATGCAGGCAGGGGGACACTTGGTGTTTTGCAGTATGGTGACAGGCAGGGATATAACGTTTGGGATAGGCAGGTGTGTAAGATGGGGAAATGTCCTTAGAGAAGATGGAGTGGACTTGTGGGCTTAGGAGGGAAGAGGGGTCTGGGACAACAGCTGAGCAACCATTGACATGTCCAAGAGCAGCGTGAAAACTGCTACTTGTCCTTGGGCACGGGGCCGGCATGGCAGAGCCTCTCCCGCTCCTCTTCCTGCGGCGGTGAGGAGGAGTTTCCTGCTGAGCAGAGCTCGGCCTGACAGCAGAGCTGCCGCTGCGCAATGGGTTTGATCCTAACGCGGTGCCTCGATGCCAAAAGGGCTGTTTCGGAGGCGGGTGGGTGGCACAGAGGTGCGGGAGCGCTGCTGCAGCTGTGCTGGGAGCAGCAGCTGGAGAGAGGATGAGGTGCCAGAAAACACCCTTCCTCCCTCAGCCCCCACCACTTATAGAAGTGTGTCTTTTGTCCAGCTTTTTTACATGCTCCCAAAGATGCCGGCTGTGGTGAAATCGTCCCTGCCAGCTCTCTGCCACATTTTGGGAGTGCAGCCCCCTGACCCAGGAGCCAGTCCGACCCAGAAGGGTTCTGGCACTGGCTCAGCCTTCCAAAATCACTTCTCTGGAACTGTATCTCATTTAAACCTGCATGCTCAGACATGGGCAAAAGGGGAATTATCAGCTACGTTTCTTCATGCTTTTCCAGAGCCCTCCCATTTCGCCTATGATGGGCTGGTGCAGCCTCCCAGCAGAATCCCCAGGGAGCAGGGCTGCGGCGAGCCCAGCGCAAGCTCCTGCCGCTGCCAGGAAAGGGCTTCACTGAGAGGCCCCTTTTTCTCTCCAGGTTACGAAAGAAATTTAAACTTTTCTAACAGGTCACTGGCAAGACAATATTCTTAAGTCAATACTGCTCCGGGACTGAGCAAACAAGAGGGAGGTTGTTTAAAACATTTCTGTTCCAGGTTTGGCTCAAGTACAACCTTGATTACGCGTGTGTAAACCTGGAGAAAAATTGCATTTGATTAACAGCGTAGTTCGTCAGGAGCATGCGTACCTTCCCCTGCTCAGAAATTAACCCTAAAAATAAATATTTTGCGAGCAAACTGTGCAAGAGCCTGTGCTATGAGGCAGCAAGGGGGAACAGACCACCGGTGGGGTTTCAGCACATGCTGCGTGGTGTTTTTTGAGAAAAGCATTTACAGGCACCAGCGTCACCGGCCAAAGCAAACAGGGTGATTTCCCCTTTCCTTTAGCTAAAATCAGATCTTGGCAACAGGGGAGACAGAGAGCTGCAGCATCACCAGACTTTGGACGGGGATGTGAGCTTTGGGGCAGTTTTATGATTGCTTGCAGCCTTCCTTTACACTCTTAAGCAATGCCTTGGGGCCAGGAGGGTAATTGGACCCTACTGGCTCTTGGGCTAATGGTTACAAACACCTGGGGGCCGGGGGAGCTAGCTTTCAAGCCACCAGCGTGGCCACCCTGCTGGGAACCATCAGGTTCATTTGCAGATGTGGTTCAGGGGAGGAAAGTGCACTTCGGGGATACCCAGACCCGCTGTCAGGACCCCTGCAGGAAGGTGCTCGCTACTCCCCGCCTTGCGGGTGGCGTAGGTGCTCCTGCAGAGACTTTGATTTCTGTGTGCCAGCGATTCCCAGTGCCCTTACTGGTCCCAGTTGCCTTCCAGCAGGAGTCTGCAGGGAAGTGGGGGAGGGGGCAGTTCCCAAGGAGTCTCTGAGAAGGAAAAGGAGCTTTTCTCTCGCAGCAGGTAGCTTGTCTCGAGGGATCAAGCTTTGTCCCCAGCCATCCACAGGGTTTCTGACAATTCTGGGAAAATCCCACAATAGCGGGCCATGCAGAGCGAGGACCTGGCTTGGCCTGAGGTTGTGAGGGCACATGCTGAGGGGCTGCCTCCGGTCCCAGGGGGAGACTTGGGCTGAAGCCATGAACGGGGGTGGAAGAGACAAGTCCTTGGGACCTCTCAGGGCTCTTCAGTGACAAACCTACCCAGCAGGCTGGGCAGTGTTGTATTATTTAGATGCACATACCCTCTACTGGCTTCTGTTCTTAAATTAAAATTAAATCTTCCCTCAATAAATACATGTTTCCTTAAACTTTGCTTCAGAGTGCTTGTAACTAAGGAGACTTGGCCTGTTAAGATGTCCCGTGGAGACGTGGCCGAGTTTCCCTCCTTCTTAGCAGGAGCTCCAGATGGTTTCACTGTTTATCAGGAGGGACCACAGATATACCATCTTCCCCTCAACCCAACATGCACACACACTTTCTCTTGCTGTTTACCACATCATGGGAAGCTTTTCACTTTGTGCATGCAATTTCTGCTGGTTTCACCCCAAGGGAAAAATTCAGCCTAAATTGCTCTTGAAGCAGATGCTCCCCAATGTAACCGGCGTTCAGCAGAGAGGAGCTTGACAGGAGCAACTTGTTCAGAAAGGGTTTTTTTCTCATGCAGGAGTAAACCCAGGTGCAGAGTCACAAGTCAGAGTCAAAGTGTGAGACACTGGAACAGGTTGCCCAGAGAAATTGTGGATGCCCCATCATTGGAAGTATTCACGGTCAGGTTGGACAGGGCTTTGGGCAACCTGACGTAGTGGAAGATTATAGAATCATGGAATCATTTAGGTTGGAAGGAACCTNGTAGTGGAAGATTATAGAATCATAGAATCATCTAGGTTGGAAGGAACCTTTAAGATCGAGTCCAACCATCAACCTAACACTGTCAAAACCACCACTAAACCATGTCCCTCAGCACCATGTCTACATGTTTTTTAAATACCTTTGAGGATCGTGATTCCACCAGTTCCCTGAGCAGCCTGTTCCAATGTTTGGTAACCCTTTCTGTAAAGCGATTTTTCCTAATATTCAGTCTAAACCTCCCCTGACGTGACTTGAGGCCATTTCCTCTTGTCCTATTGCTTGTCACTTGGGAGAAGAGATCAACCTCCACCTCTCTACAACCTCCCGTCCCTGCAAAAAAACAGCCAAAAGAGCTGGTGGACCTGAACTGACGCTATGCTTCGTGCCGGTGCCCCTGGCCCAGGCTGGGCCCCGCTGTCCCGGGTGCCTCTTCCCAGGCCTGGCTCCTCCACTCGTTCCTCTCCTTCACCTGGCGCCACCAGCATCGTCCTGGCCCTGCAGGGCAGCAAACCCTGCCAGGGCTCCTTGCTTACCAACAACCCTCCGAGCCACTTGCCCGTTTAGATCCATTTCAGTGCCATCGCATGGAGGGTGTTAGGGGCCGGGGCTGGTTCCCAGCTGTGAGCTGGTTTCCAGGGGTGTTTATTACCGAGCACAGGCAGCCGCAGAGCCGGCTGGCTCTCCTTGCAGGCGCCTGTTATACCGTCCTTCAGCTGAGAGACTGACGAGGGGTGTGAAAAGCAGCTAGGATTTTGCACGCCAGCATATACACAGGCACAGAATGTGAAAACATCCACCTCCTCTAATTACACAGTGTTGTTTCCAGTAAAGCTTTTATAACTACCGGTGTCATGACGATGACTGGGGGGAGGTTTAATCTTCCCGGATTCTCTAACTGCTGCTTTCACCTGCTGCACCCCTTTTCAAGCTCTCCCAGTTAAAGCAGCTGCAACCAAGCAGCGCTGGAGAGAAAAGGGGAAGCTGAGAAAGCTGAAAGCCTCAGGAAACAAAAAGCCATTCCCCAGAGGGGATCAACCCCCTTCTGTTCCTCACTCTAAATACATTTAAATGCGTCTGCTACTTAATTGCGTCTTTAAGAGTCCCAGCCTTTCCCCGGTAATGGTTGCTGAGGCTGCAGTGTTGCCCTCGATGGCAAACGGTGGGGAATGGGGAAGGCTGGGTCGGAGGAGCCAAGAGCACCGGGTGGCACCAGCAAGAGAGGCTCCATTACCTCAGGGTCTCTTCTGGCTTGACATCTGGTATGGGCAATGAATATTATTATTTCCAAGAAGCGTGTCATCGCAGCATCACTCTGCATTTATTCATATTGTCGGAAATCAGCCACCGGGGAGCAGTGCTCGCTCTAAACAGCTAAAGAGCTTGAGGAAATTGCGGTTTACTCCTAGTATTTGGGGTGAGGAAGCAAAACTTCCTCACTGACAGCAGCCGACCCTCCATTACACCAGCCTGTATAACAGGGGTGTCGCAGCTGCCTGGCTGCGGCCGCAAACCAGAGAGCATCGCCGTAGGGTCCTGCGCTTTCTGTTGCCAGACCAGATGGTCCTGATCCACAGGTCTCAGATCCAGCTCTTTCCCGTCACAAATCCCTGGGACCCGTCACAGCATCTCCGGCCTTCAAAGGAATTCAGTGTTTTGCCTTCCGAACAGAATATTGCCGGGCTCTCTGCAAATCCAAAGGCAGGATGCCATCTAAGAGAAATAATGTGCAATAAGGTCGGCGTTAGTCAGGAAGGAGAGCTGCAGCTGCCTGTGCAAACCGGGCAGCCATATTCTCTCTCTTTTTTTCTTTTTTTTTTTCTTTTTTTTTTTTTTTTTAGGGCAGTAATAATTTCTACCCAGAGGAATTTGTCAGGCTTTGTCTCCATCCCTATGGAGAGGGATGTCTGCCTGTCCCTGCGGGTTGGGGATGCTGCGAGGGAAACCTCTGCACTGAGCTTGGCTGCCCCATGACACAACCCACCTCTGCACAGCAATCCCGACAGAAAACACTGTCTGCATGTCCGTCCCATCATGTGTCTGACCATGCGGCAATATTTTCCAGTGTTTGTAGAGGGAACTACTGCATACGAGGTACAGATAAGCCATTTAGGTGTTTTCAATGGTGAAGCTCGGATCTGTATATCCACACACATAAAAAGAACATGTTGAAAATAGGAAATGCAGCCTTTTCCTTCCCAGGAAAAAGTGCACTCCCTCTCTCAAACTGGGAAACAAACAGAAACTAATTTCTGACTGAACACTTTTAGGAGAAATGAACACCTGAGAGGTCCCTCTCCCGGCACCACCTCTGCTCCAGCCTCCCAGGATAATGTAATAAATACTGAGCTTTCAGCACAGCTGTTATTAAACATAAAGATATCAGCATCGCTCCTGCATCCCCTTGCCAAGACTTCCGGGGGGGGTTGGCTCTCTGCAGGCCCAGGGGAACCTGGAAACCAAGAGGTGAGGGGAAGGGCCAGTGCAGGGGGGGCGGCAGCCTGGGGCTGTGCCCCAAAGCCAGCGCCTGGATCCGTCCTCCCAGAGGCTGCGGAGGGAGGTGCTGGCCCCCACGGTGCCCCAGCAGCTCCACGGCACATGGAAAGGGTTCAGGGGAAACCGTGGCACGTGGAAGAGCAAAATCCATTCGTCCCAGCTCCACTGTCCCCGAAGGGGCATCAGGCCAGGGTCCGGGAGATACCGAGCTGTTTGCTCGGGAGTGGGGCTGGTGCACCTTTCCTTGTCGCAGGGATCAGGCAAAGCCAAAAGCAAATATCTCCGTTCAGCATTTGCAGGAAGAACTGGAGACTTATTTTTTTGCATGATTTGAAGGGGATTATTTTTCTGCAGTTGTAAACCAGGGTGAAAAGGTCACGGACATCATGGGGTTACAGCTCGGTTTTTTCATTTCAGCTTCTTCCATACTGTATGAGCCTTTTTGCCACCCTGATGCACGGAGCTGTAAAATGGAAATTCAATAACTGCTGTAATAGCAAGTACTTACACAAAGAAAAAAAAAAACAAAAAAAAAAAACCCAAAATCCTACCTAGATCTGTCTCTTAATTGTTGTATGTTTTCTAGGCATAACTTGCTTTTGTGCTATGACAAATGTTTCCGTCTCTCTGCTTAGATGTAGCCTCTGCTTTTGATCCCATGAATACCACAGGTTGTGAGGAGATTGTCTGGTGTGGGCTCAGCTTTCACAGATTAAAAGAAGAACAATTCTGAACATTCAAAGGGAAATTCTCAATGTCAGCTAATGTGGTGCTGCCTCCCGATCTCTGCAGAGCCACCAAGCTGCAGAGCCGTTCCACAGGTGAGCTTTTGAATTTCCTAATTAACCTCAAGGGCTGCCTCACCTCTCCCCAGCTGCCAGGCTTACAGCTACTCCTGCTGTGATGGAGGTCACCCGGGAAAACTAAGGTGGTGACAAGTCTTCAGTAGCACCAGTGGGTTGGTAAAGCAGTCTGGATCAGAGGGGGATACAGATGGTCAGGGCTCTGGACCATCAAGGCTTACTGAAGCTATACCAGGATAAGATGGAAATGTTTGTCTTACAGAGAGGCAAATGCATCTCCTGAGGGGTTTCCTGAGGAATGTCCCTCAGGCTTCACGATCCCCAGTCCAACCTGGATCCAGGTCCTCCCTGTGGGCACCAGATGCAGAGCTGCCCGCGCACTCCTGCCCATGGAGGCTGGCAGCAGCTCGGCCGTCCTGTCTGCAGGGTGACATCCACAGCCTCGCTGCCTTTGGCAGCCAGGAGCGGGCCAGCGAGCATGGTGGCTTTTCCAAGGCAGCTGTGTCAGGTGTCATCTGCTGTGGCGTGGTCAGAGTCACACGAGGAAGCTGGGAGTGCTAGGGTGGAGATGGTATGTAGACAACAAAGGAGGAAGCCAGTGCTCAAAGAGCAGTTTGTCTGGAGGTGTCTTGGGTTCTTTCCTTCTTCCTTTTAGACATACACGGAAGTTGGGACGTCATGCTTTTAAACTGATTTCTGCTGCTATGTTTGGATTTTCATTCTTACCAAAGAACCTCTGCTGCTACCCTGAGGCACACCTTGGCACGCAATTCTTTGCTACCCAGCTTGGCAGCATCCTCCCGCAAAGGCCACCTCCCCTCGGCCTCTGGCCCGCTGGGCTGCGTTTCCCTCGTTTGCTGGGGGAAGCGGGGATAGGCAGCAGCTGCCCCAGCACACAGCCCTGCTGCCAGACCCGCAGGCAGGAAGGCAGGGGCAGGATCTGCATGTCAGCTGAACCATAGAATCATGGAATGGTTAGAGTTGGAAGGGACCTTAAAGATC
>VYXH01000579.1:108556-133022 GCA_013397275.1 Burhinus bistriatus
CCTCCCTCGACCTGCTGGCCACGCTTCTTTTGATTCAGTCCAGGATATG
Organism: Burhinus bistriatus; assembly: GCA_013397275.1. Classification (NCBI taxonomy): domain Eukaryota; kingdom Metazoa; phylum Chordata; class Aves; order Charadriiformes; family Burhinidae; genus Burhinus; species Burhinus bistriatus. Next base: position 108,606 of record VYXH01000579.1, read on the forward strand.
GTTGGCCTTCTGGGCTGCAAGTGCAGTCAGAATGAAGGTGGTGGGGTGAAGTATGAGGCACAGGAGAGAGGGATGGGGGATTTTAAATGGTGAAAAGCTACAGAAGAAAAGGTGTGATACTGGGATCCTGGCTAGAGGAAAGAAAAGACATAGGGGAAAGCAGGTGGCGTTGAAGGAGGTTTTGAGAGGTTTGATAGTTACCTCCCTCCACCATCCCAGCTTACTTGGATTTTCATAGGAGTATATTGCAATGTCACCCTCCCCTAGTCACCTGCTGCTCATGCACTCCCTGTCAGACTGACAACAAACAGAAAACCCCATGAACTTGGCTTGGATGGCATCACTGCGCTGCCCCTGTACTCAGCACTGGTGAGGCCGCCACTCGAATACTGTGTTCAGTTTTGGGCCCCTCACTACAAGACAGACATTGAGGTGCTGGAGCGTGTCCAGAGTAGGGCAACAAAGCTGGCGAGGGGTCTAGAGAAGAAGCGTTATGAGGAGCAGCTGAGGGAACTGGGGTTGTTTAGTCTGGAGAAAAGGAGGCTGAGGGGGAGACCTTATCGCTCTCTACAACTACCTGAGAGGAGGTTGTAGAGAGGTGGGGGTTGGTCTTTTCTCCCAAGTAACAAGCGATAGGACAAGAGGAAATGGCCTCAAGTTGTGCCAGGGGAGGCTTGGACTGGATATTAGGAAAAATTTCTTCACCAAAAGGGTTATCAAACATTGGAACAGGCTGGCCCGGGAAGTGGTGGAATCGCCATCCCTGGAGGTATTTAAAAGCCATGTGGACATGGTGCTGAGGGACATGGTTTAGTGGTGGTTTTGGCAGTGTTAGGTTGATGGTTGGACTCGATGATCTTAAAGGTCTCTTCCAACCTAGGTGATTCTATGATTCTGTTTTGGTATCTAATCCCTAAGAAGCTCATCAAAAAGCAACCACCTCATGCCATTAGTTGTGATTATCCAAAACCATACCCTTTGTTGCCACACTGACTGCAAAATCACTTTCTTAAGCTTGTCCTGACAGAGCTTCTCTGGACTGCAGAGCCAGTAGCAGCCTCCTGCCCTACTCTGAAATCTCTCATGTTCATGGAAGGAAAAGCATGTTTTAGGCTTGGGTCAACTGATTTAAGAAGTGCAAAAAAACTTCTCCAATCCTTGAAAAATTTTTATTGCTCAGAGGGACAGACATGGAATTTGAAATGCCATGTGATTAAATACAACATTTTGAAACTTGAAGGACACTGTAGCTGCATAGTAATTTTAAAAAAGGAAAAACATTAAGTTGGAAATACAATCACAAGAGCTATTTCTTGAACAAATATCAAGCAACAGGAGAACAAAGCACAGTCAACCCATTTCAAGTGTTCACTGGACAGCAAGAATGAAGAAAAGCTTCTATGGATTCCTGGAGCTTTTGATTCCTGTAATTATTTCCTAAATCATTTAAAGTGCCTATGTTAGCTATATTAACATTTTAGATAAATGACCTGGAAAAATAAAACACAACAGAGTAGTGTATGCACTGAGGAGAAAGAGGGGGGCAAGCGACTGAACTGTTTTGACAGGACATTTTTAGATTAATTTATCATTTATCTGTAACAAGAGCTGCCTTTAGCAGCAGTTCTTGCAAACTGCAAGGTCATTAAAGCTTTCACGTGACCTGAGCAGCAGATAATTAAAGGCATATCTAAAGCAATCTCAAAGCACAATTTTTGCATGGAAAGGTGTACCTGGTTAGCAAAAGCACTGAGGGTAGGGTACAGAGTGAAAGCCCACGTGCTGAAACGTCTCCATTTCTGCTGGTACCGAACTAACTAAAAACTACGTGTCTGTGTCTACAGATGGCACAATCGCATCGTCATTTTGCTTGCAGACATTCCCTGGTTTACCTGAGTCTGGTTACTCCATTTTAGTTATTCTGACTGAAGCTGATCATAAATGAGACCATTTTGGAGCAGGTATGTTTGAAGTGTGGTTCTGTTCCCTAGAATAATTTCACAACTATGGACACATCAACACAATTAACACAGAGAAAAAAGCTTGTGCCTGTTACCATTGAGAATGATGCACAGTACTGCTGCTGGAAAGTGACAGTCAGAAAGAAACTGTTAGGGTCACACTTGCTCATTTATGGACTACGCCTCTTTAGTCACATCAATCACCTTGAATAAATATGGTCACATGAGAAAGATTATACTTCCTCTTATACACTGACATTTCAGTAGGACTTGTAAAATCTGAGAAGTTTTGTTTAGTTAAGCCATGCAAAGATATCAGCCAAAGAAATACACAGACATCATGTGAGCCTAACTCAAATGTCCTACTGCAGACCATTTTTCAGATGGCTCCTTTGCTTAGGTTACAGTTTTGGCACTCAGTAGATCACTGACAAGAAATATGACAGAAACCACACAACTAATGAAGTCATACAGTCATGGTCCTCAGTGAAAATACGAGTTCTGGCTGTTTTAACAGATCCAGAGCCTAATGGACACTTTAATTACTACATTCACTATAAAGGCAGCAATCTTGATTTTATTTACAGTGGACATTTCACTCTGTTGGAAGTTTTGCATTCACACCTTTTTTAAGGTATACTGTGCACCAACAAACTAAGAATTGTGCACATAAGCAAACAAAAGTAAGGAAAGCATGACATGGAAATGTCCATACTAAACTGCAGACTCATAAATGGATGTCCCGCTGAAAATCAACTCTGGTTATCTGCCTCGTTATAGCCTTACTGGCAGACACATTCTATCAGTTAATAGCAACTATATTGGACTAGAGAGCTACAAGGGTTTTGCAACACCAAAAGCAAATGCATTAAAGCAATAGTGACCCTGCGATTTATGTCCATGATACTGTAAGTTTAATATCATGATATGATATGATATGATATCAACACGAGAACATGTTCCTCTTTATGAGGCCAAGAAACACCTGAAATTCAATGCTGATTCAACTCAATACGCATGTCTACATTGGAAATCTGCTAGGTCCAACTAATCATGTCCTTAGTCTCTGTTTCAGAATAATGCTAACCTCGACTTAGATTTTTATGGTGGTTTTGTTGGTGAAAGTCCCTTGTTGAATCATCTAAAGACAAGTAACAGCTATAAAAACAGTAAACACTATTCATGTTTAACCATTCACTGAAAAATGTAATTTTAAAAAAGTAGGGAGACTTTTCAGAGATACAAATGGGAGGTAGACACCTCACTTTAAGGTGTTTTGAAGGCCATTCGTAATCTCCCTTAACACTTAATAAGTGGCACTTGAATAATTATTAACTTGTCTACATTCCAAAAATACGATGACGGTAAAATGATTATAGTCTCTGTGTTACATCTAAAGATAATAAAGCCAGAAAATTAAGAGAGACAGAGCTACATGAACATATATAGGCACCTGTGAAAACACTTCTAAAAGGATAAGAACAATTGCTTCTATTTCACTTGTGTGGAAACAGCACAGAAGAATTACTGTATTTCCCTGGGCATCTCGCATCAGATGACAGATCAGGAACAACCCCCAAATATCTATAACCATCTCCTCTGCTCTATCATAACTAGCCTGTTTTTCTGCATCGCTGTAACACTACTGTATCTCAAACACAAGGAAACTTTGTCATGTGCAGGCCACATCCAAGAAAAACAATGGTAAACTCCAAGAGACAAAAGCATACAATACTATGACACAATAAAGAAAAGTTAAAATTTTAAGTTGGAGCCGCTGTAAATAAGTGACCTTTAAAAAGTCCTCTTGAAATATTAACTTAATTCAGAACAAATCCTGTGCTGTGTAAAACTGGAAATATATTTGCTAAACTTTATACCTCAAAATAAATTAAAAAAAAAAAAAGAAAAAAGATTTAAGGGATTCTCAGAAAACTTAAGAGTTGACAACCTCTCCTGCCAATCAGAATGCTCAAATTATTGCCTCAAAGTGAGCAGTCCATATCTTGCCAAAAGCCATTAAATAATTTTTATCTTATTCTAATAATAACAACAGTAAGTTTACTTCTGTCTTATTTTCATATACCTTTCCTTTTAAAGGCCTATGGCTCAGTGTTCACAAATTAAAAAAATATTTGTAAATACAGAAAAATAAAGCTTAAATGCACACAATATAAAAAAATTGATAAATTTCAAAACCATTACATTCTTATTATTGAAAAGTGCACTACAATTAATCTGCAGGTCAGAGATGCTTTGATCGTGGACACAATTTCCATGATTAACTCCTCAACAAAGTTTTTCATCTTCTTAATTAAATGAGAAATCTTTCATCCACCAAGGTTTTAGATGCCAAATTCTTCTGCCCAAGTGTATTACGAATAAACCTAAATATCTAAGAACATTTTAGAAAAAGTGTATTAACAAAGAAATACTGAAAACAGTATATTTCAGTACCTAACATAAAAAAATAACTTCATATTATCTTAAAATTGTAAATAACATGAGTGAATATGGTGCTTAACTCCCTTTAGCATTTTTGAAACATTTTCCAATGTCCTTCCACCCTGAAATACCATATAATTATGTGTAATTAATTTTAACAAATATTTGTGCTTTTTATTGAAAGTTATTTGTGGCCTCTTTATTCATGACAGGCATGTGAATAAAATTAATTTCTCACAAGCTTATTTGACAAAAAAAATCAAAACCCTATTTTATAAGCTCTCAGTATAATCTTATACCACTGCATACTGCTAACTTAGTGCTTTAATTATGTAGTTAACTATACAAACTTCCATACTAACCCACATCTTAAAGATATTACTTTGTTCTTAAATTGAAATTTACCTCTTGTTGCAAATACGTTAGAGTAGCTGCTAAAACAAAACTTTGGGAAGCCAGATCCACAACGGAGAAAAACAGGATATCAAAGATGAGCAGTGTTGTCTCATTGCCATAATAGAGAACATCACTGAAAGAGTGTCCTTCATCTACAGAAAGAAAATAATTTTTGAAAAATTATTTTTTCTGTGAAGTGCAAGTTTGTGGAGTTCATCAGTCCACGCTGAGAAAGCTGGTAAGAAAAAGGAAAGTCAGAGCAAGACCTAGTTCTGGCATTCTATGGCATCATAAGAGCTAGTTATGTCCTATTTAAGCAAAATACTACAAACCTTTTCACTTACAAAATGGCTTAATACTGACGGAACACAACAGGAAAAGCCCACATGCCACACGCAACTTTATTCACTCCTGAAATCTCAATCAGACTGTTTAAAAAAGGCTGCTTTGAACAAGAAGCAGATGTAACTCCTTGTCACTGAAATTTTTTGCAAGTGTTAACTCTGGCCCCAACTCAGCAAAATAATAAAAACATATGCTTAAAGCCTTACTTAGGAGGAGGTTCAGCGCTTAACATTATCTTTGTTGATTGGTTAACAGTTTCCCAGAAAATGGGTCTTTTAAGCTTAAAATACCTTTTTCAAAGCCAAAGTAGTCTAGACCACTTATCCACTTCTTTATTTTATCAAAATGCACCACTTTCAAAAGAGAAAAGAACACTTAAAATAAACAATTCCAGAAAACAGATTCTCCCTATTTCTACTTTTTCAGAAAAATGTCTAATGAAAGTTTTATTGGAAACAGCATATTTTCATTACAAATTGTATATACCTTACTGGCATGAAATCCTGATTTGTATCCAAAACTTCTGGGAACCATGGCAGTCTAAACCATCAAACACTATATTTATATCAATGTTTATGATTATGAACTTTGAAACAATAGCAGTCAAAAGACCAAACCTTTGTTGAATACTGTGCAATTTGGAGACATCACATCATGCTTATACACTTAATTCCAACTCAGACATTGCATACCTGACAATATTTACGGCTGAGTAGACCTGGGGTTTAGAATAGGGTTTTGGAATGACTGACATTGCAAGGTGTGGAATCACAGACTGAGGCTGAAGAAAGTCCCAGTTATAGTTTTAAGGCAGTTACTGCCTATCCGGCAACATTTATTACTACAGATAGTGCTTCACCATGACAGGGGAGGAGAGCCCAAGCCTTTAATGAATTAGGTGTAGCTCATACATCTAGACTGAGCAAAATATACCAGACTACAACCATGGCTAGTTTGAAAGCATGTGCTGCAGTCCTGACTATATAGCAACGTTTCAGATTCAAATTAGACTTCAGCTTTTGCAGCCCCAGTGTCATACAGCAGGAAAAGTTCTGCACAGCTCAGCGATATAATCTGCGGATTGCTATTATATAAGTATAATGACATATTTAGGATGTGTAACAGTCATCTGGTAAGATCTATGGATTGGATTACGGTTCTGCTAAGGTTTAGAGTTTCTGAACAGCGAGGCTGGAGAGCCAAGTACTTGAGGGACTCAAAATGAGGGCTTGCATCATCTTGGATCACTAGTTAATGTTCAGTTTTCGTGCAAGTGATGGCCATATTTATGGTTAGGGGCAGAATGAGGGTCTAAACTAAAGTTTTCAAAGATAATTTTTGATGGATTATGTACAGCTCAGGGACTGAGGAAGCAGACTGGTATCAGGCTTAAGTTCACAGCTCATATTTCGCTGCAGTGTGGATACTGGTCCCCAGACCACATCTGTTAATAGGAGGAGACCAGGACTCAGGGTTTCAGAACCTTGGAAGTGGAGGACGTGGAGGACCTAACACTGGATGAGGATTCCAGTGATGTAGGTATCGGTCACCTGGCAGCAATTATGAATAGGTTAAGGTTTTTAGAGCCTTGGTGTTTCGCAGCATCAATTTTCCAGGGATCCCAGTTTAGGAACCTAGGTTGAAGGTTGAGATATGGTCAAGAACTTTCACTAAATCTATTTTTAACACATGTACTGGTCACTTGGAAATACTTATGGCTAGGTTTAGCATGGGCTTGGGATTCAGGATGATGCATTGGAGAACCCAAGTCTGACTGATTTTGCATAGCTCCAGGGACCAGGATCAGAACTGGTGCCATCCCTGTTTCTGCTGGAATACTCATTTTTGCTGTAGGTATTGGCAACGCTTTAAAAGCTTCAAAATAAAATATCCAAGAACCCAAATTACTTAGTGGATTCTGCAAAGGTGAGTGGTGTATTAACATAAAGTATTTCACTAAAATGTCCTCACTGTGATCAATATCCTCTTTAAAGACATTGTCTTTCTGTGCTTTTAGTTGTTTCATAAGAAATTTGGTTCTATATTAAAAAAAATAGCATGTAGCTATTTAAATATTGTGGGTCTTCTTTCCATTTACAAAGTGGATATTGGATCTAGATAGCAAGTCAAAGGAGCACTTCATAAACACGTGTGTGTCTCTACACAGTATATCTTCAGTTGCCTAAAAGAAAAAACATTGCAGTTGAGCGACAAATTATAAATAGGATTTCTGTAACCTGAAGAACTTCTCTTAAATACTTCCCTCACAAGCGGTCATTTAATGACCTCTCCTGTAAAGTCCAGTTTAGATTGTAAATCCTGGGAAAGAAATCTACACAGAAACCTACATGCTTAAAATAGTACAAATACCAAGTCACAAATCTTTTTACCATTGTAAAAAATACTTTTCTCTATTGGTTCCATGAACTCCATGCCAAGAATCCGTTCAAGCAGCAACTTATCTTTAACAATATAATCCATTTCTTTGTGAACCTGTAAGAAAAGGAAAAACAATACTTCTTGTTTTATTTCAAAGAAAAAGTACTTGTTACAAAGTGAAGTACAGCTACTTAGACCTTTATTAATGAAAAAAAGCACTGGTCTATCCCAAGACAAAAATAAATACAAAACAAAAAAGCATTTGTCATTTTTAAGAGCAGGCTGCACTGTTGGACAGTACTCCAATTATTTTTTTTTTTTGAATGAAGCACTGTTCCAGTTGCCATAAAGTCTTTAAAAACAAGTCTTTAAGCACATATGCTTAAAGAGAAAACACAGTCTTTCAGATTTACAATTTTCAGTCTCTAGTTACTATACTTGTATTTTCCTTGATATAGTAATGTGATATACATACGTGATCAATAAAAGAACTGAGAAATTTGTTCATGGTGTTGTATGCCCTTGTGCTTTGTTCAAAAGTATTTGCAGATGAGTCCAAAAGCCTAGCAGGACCACGTTTCTGAAATATAACATGACCATGACTTCAGTGGAAAAATTACGTATTTTAAACAACATTTAGAGAATTCAAATATCTCACTTACTCTTGTTAGGCTTTCATGAATCCTGTCATAGTGCAGTCGCATTTTTCTTGAAATGGAAATCTGAAATGTCTGGCCATCTGTGTTCGGTAACAAACCTCTCTGGCTACATAGGTTTTCCTATACAATTAAAGCAATTGTAAATTAACATTATTAATGTCATTCATAGACCCAAAAAAGTCAAAAGCTTTTCATTTCCTCTCTTTCATGTACACATAGTACTTCATATCTCTAAATACTTGAAACCACTGCACTCTTGGTTCTATTACAGCAAGATTTTCTTAGGACATGAAATCCTGACCCCTACTGTCACAAAGTCATACTCCTCTTTTCACTTGTGCTCAGTTCATTACCTTCTAATACATCTTTTGACATACATTCTGAAGCCCTTTCTTTTATGTTTATCATTTATTCTGTACTTGTCCTGGTTTTTTGTGCTTTGAATGCCTGACTTTTTCCATATGTTTTTCAGGTCACATTTAATAAATCTCAAAAACCCCAAGGAAATAGAAAATTCAACAATTCCATAGGGAAAAAACCCCTGCTTTTCCCAAGCTTATATTGAAATAAGCAATAATGAAAAAATTATAGGAGCACACAAGCCAAAAATATTATTTAAAAGATTCCTCTACATTTCAGTGTTTGAGATTTAATTTTCATGTGGTTATGTTTTTTTCTGTCCACTTATCATTGAAATAGCAATATCCTTTGTCTACAGTACTTTGCTCCTACTTGTCCTTACAAAGATGCAAGGCGTCATGAAATCTAGTGCAAAGTGCTCCAATCTTGTATTAGACATTTTACATTTGCCTGGTCTTGCAGAAAAAATATGACAAACTAGAAAAAATACTTATTCAAATTAATTCCTGTAAAAAATAGGTTATATCACCACAGGAGAAGAGATGGAATAAAAGAATTTATTGGAAGAGTAGATGTTTCTTTATTAGGAGTTTTTCAGATTTGTCTCTTTATGAAAGCTTTTTGGTATGCATCTTTTTGAATGTGGCCATGAGCTTATGAAAAGCTTCAATATCAAAAAGAAGGTTCTTAAATACACGAAAAACCTTTTTAGAAAAACAGGAATTTTATATCTATGAAATCTGAAGAAGTAACAGAGAAGAGATAATGAAGAAGAAGAAAGATGAAGAGGTAGTTAAAAGAACTATTGAGTCATATATTTACACACCAACAGCTGATATCTTTTAAGTATCATAACTTGGTGCAATGTAATGCATAAGTGCAGATCCATAATGCAAAGTTGTGGGTTTTTTTAATAAAATAAATAATTAGAGCAGGTGTAAACTTTAATACTTTTACTTACTGCTTCTCTCTTTAGGTTCATATTCATTTCTTCCATATTGGTATCTGCATGTCCATGCACAGAGCGACCATGGATATAATAACCAAAGCAGCTGTGTGACAAGAGAAACACTGATATCTAAAAGAGATGGGGGAAGAGAAGAATACTTTAATTAAACATTATCATTTTATTTTTGAACTTCCGAATTCACAGTGGAGATCAGCAAGTCAAGCCCTTGTACAAATACAAAGTAGGCAGGTACCTAAATAATTATGGCAGAAAAAATATTTAATAACTCTTTTACTGATTAGTTTTATGTATGTTTAACTAGAAACACACACCAGCTTCAAGTTTAGTTTATCAATGGCAAGGATCACTGCTTAATTCCACAGAGCCAAAAAATTAAAACAAAGTTATTAGCTTTTATTTTGATTCAAAAGTTATTTCTGTGATATACAATACATATGCATGATTCCAGTTAAACTCCTAGGAGACTATATTTAATAGAATTTACTTCAATATGATACAATGCTTATATATCACATAAAACACAAAATCAACTCTCTCTACAACCCATGCACTACATGGGTGTTTCATGGAAGAGGAATAACCAAGGCTGCAAAGACTGATAAAAGAAGTTAATCTCTATATTTTTAAAAAGTTCTGGACAAATGAGCTAATCCAACTTGTTCTGACTGAACTCTTCTTTGGTTAAAAAGGAATTCCTGCAGTACAAAGCTTCAAGACCCATATTTAAACTAGAGAAAGGGAAGTTGTTCAGATGTGAGTAAGTGAAAATGCATGAAAAAGGTGGTAACTGTCAAAGAGGGACAACCGTGAAGTTTAGCGGTTGAGGGACAACCACAAGATAGGAGCAGAAACTGAACACAAACATAGTAAATAAAACCAAGACAGCTGTGGCTGTAAGACAAAAGTACTAAAATACAAGCCAGTAGACAGAACCACCACCTAATTTCTGTCATAATTTGTTACTTTTTAATGCCGTATGAGCACATGTAACCAATTTAACTTCAAAAAACAACCTAAAAATCACACATCTAGAAGAACACATTGATACCTATGGTTCCAGAATCCTTTTCCAATTAAAGTTTAACTGAAATCTTCTTGTAGGTTGCAGGAATAAAGTGAGCTGGAAGAAAGACTGACTTTGGCTGTTAGCTAGTAAATGATTAAATGAATAAATATTATTTAATATTCTTAAAAGTATATTATATATTACGCTATTAAAAATGCCACTGTACAAATGAGTCAAAGAAATACTTACATTGCTCATGCAACACAAATCAACAAATTGGCTTATCTTATCTTCAACAAATCTTTCATAAAACACAGAAAAAAATACAATCTGAAATAAATCAACCAAATTTTACTTTATTAGTTCAGCAGATTTGACTTTATTAAGCAATTAACTTCACAGTTTAACACCCACAAATTACAGACTTCTGTAGTGGCTACCATTTCATTGGAGTCTATGAAATGGGACTGACATCCTTCCTCTAAGAAGTAAAGTTGTAACAATAACCTGCTTTTCATTTTGAACTTGGAGATGTCTGAAGCAAAACTAAATAGTTGCATAAATTCACATCTTTGAGAGTATTAAAATTCTGACTACAAAGTAAGATGTCTCATAGCTCAGAAGATACATTTTGAGTTCTAAAGGTGTACCATGCTAAAGCAGCTAAAAGTCTAGATCAAGCAGAACAGTTAAGAATATACCCAATGATATGATACGTAGTATGGATGGCCTAGTGATATATTCTAGCTTCCAAGAACCAGCCTGAAAATGATAATTCAGTATGTCATGTGTTTCATATACCTGTAAGAAGGCAATGGCTAGCCAGAGTGCAGCAGACACACCAAATCTTAAAATGCGGCTCCAAGGAGCTATGTAACTCTCACTGCTTCTTGTAAGACTGGAAGAAGAATCCATTAAAGCCAGGTTTGAAAATCCCACTACCTGAAGAGGTAAGAAGGTCAATATAACAACATGAGGCTAACAACATGACGCAATGAATAGTATGAATTATGACCCTGTTGTTTCTATCATAACAAGAAGAAGAAAAAATTAGGAAAAATGGACCTGGGAATAGCAGCATGTTCACTATGATAGAGCCTAATTGTGTGATCCAGAGTTATTACTGAGAAACATAATTAAAAACATAAACTGTATGTATACGTGTTGACACATAAATTCAAAAACATACGCAGCTAAATCTCATGAACAGTCAACATTGGTTTTTACTGAAAAACTCCAAAAGATTCTACTGTTAGACTGCATAAGGATATTATTTCTGCCAAATTTCAGCTCTTTGGTCCTACATATTCCAGGGCTACAACAAATTTTTTAATCTGTTTTGCAACTGTAAGAAATGGATATTTTTGTTTTTATTGAACAGAAACATATTTCCCTCTGCTGTCTTTATGGTTGAATCTATTTTAAGCAAACAATCTGGTAAAAGTTCCCAAATAAAAAAGATGAGAGAAATACTGTATCTTGAAACACTTAAGAAGTAAAAATTTTGGGAAAATCATTCAAAACTGAAGCTGCACCAGAAACATATCTGTGGTGGGTTGACCCCCACCACATTGGGACAGGGAACAGGAAAAACAAAAGCAAGAAAACTTGTGCGTCAAGATAAAGACAGTTTGATAAGCAAAGAAAAGGGAAGAAGAAAGTGAAAAAAACCTCCGTGACAAGTGATGCAAAGGCAATCCCACAAGCAGATCGATGCCCAGCCAGTCCCCAGAAAATCCCTCCATTTTTATTGCTGAGCATGATGGTATATGGTATGGAATACCCCTTTGGTCAGTTGGGGTCAGCTGTCCTGGTTGTGTTCTCCTTCTTCTTGTGCTTCTTCTTGGGCTTCTTGTGCCCCCCCAACCTGCTCGCTGGGGGCCCTGACGCTGTGCAAGTGCTGTTCAGCAACAGCCAAAACACTGGTGTGTTATCAGCCCTGTTTTAGCCACGAATCCAAAACACAGCACCCTATGGGCTGCTATGACGAAAATTAACTCCATCCCAGCCAGACCCAGTACAATACTGAAAAGCTCAGTTTTGCTGCCCAAGTGCCACCTGCACTAGCCATGTCTTCAACACTGCCACGGCAACCAGTGCCAGCCAGCGGCTGCTCTGGTGCCAGACATGAGGCCTGCGGGGAGGGAGACTCCTTCTTCTACACTTTCCAACTTCCTCCAACTGTTACTTTTCCGGGCTTATTTTCTGTCACCATGATCAATGAGAACAGAACAGTCACTTTATCAAAACCGCTAACCCAAGAAGACAGGTTTTGAGCAATACAACCCTTGTAGATTGCCATATCTACCCTGTGCATGACACTTGCAAGGAAACCACATTCCAAACTCCAGCATGACAATGAAAGTTATAAAGATGATCTGAGGTTTTCACAAACACCAATTTTAGCCTCTTTAGGAATCTTTCATGACTTCCTCCACCATCAGTGGTGAGAAAGAGATTCTCCAGTGGGAAATTCATAGCAGAAGTTATAGAGCAAGATGTTAATCACTCTCTACTAAGAGTAGCTCCTCCCTTCTAGTAATACCAGGAGCCCACGAAGAGCAACCTGAGGAGATTAGTTAGTTTGGGAATATGTGCTCTCTTTTCTCCCATTCCTTCCTTATAACATGGCACCTAAGTTGGTCCTGGCCTGTATGTATCAACAGCAAAAATACTGATGTAGTGAATGAGGAAAGTTTGGGGTTTTCTACTGCATTTAATTTAAAAGAAAAATAGGAATTTTAAAAACAGAAATATAAAAATGAAGAAAAGTATTAAAAAGATGTAAAAGAACCTCACATAAAAAACTATATGCTACACACTTGAAGAATACTTCCCAAAATAAAAGTACTTACCAAACTACACAAGAAACAAACCAAAATGTTTTTGAAAAGCTAAAGCACAAATTCTCATATATCCTTAAGCTGTAACTGAAGGCATACTGCCTTGTGTTATGCCATCAGGAACAGAACTGGCACATTTCATTTCCTGCTTTAGAAAAGGTCACTATAGCAAATTAGCAGGAAGGAAGCTCAGTTCAGATAAATATGAAAGCAGAAATAAAGCTGTAGACTCTGGCAGGAGGGAGCCAGTAGACAAATAAAGAATTAAGTGTGTACACAGATTTATCAGCCTCTTAAGCCTTAAAAAAAACCAAAGAAAACTAACAGAGGTTTCTAAGGAAATTAAAGGCTGGTTTTGGTTATTTTTTAAAATCTTCCTTAATGAAATATTTCAATGACCTATACATACATACATACATACAAATTTAAAAAAATGTATTAAAATAGTTATTTTACCAAGTTACATGTTTTCAAGTGAACTTGAAGGTCATCCGCTATTACCACAGAGAATGCAAGAATTAAAAAACAGACACTTATGTTACACTCTGGTTGGGAATCATAAAAAATTAATAACAATAACAAGTGTAGTAATAATACCTCCAGAAAAAAAAGAACTGCAAGCACTTGAAAGAGGGGATTTATCTTCCTCACTGTCTGAATTTCATTCCATTCATTTGCTATAAAATATGTCCTCCATATGCTCACAGGTGCAGCAGCACTTTTAATAACACCTTCACCTAAAAGCAACACATACAATAGAGCTCTGAAATTTAATACATGAGAGTAATATCGAAATTTAACCAAAGCTGTTTATACAGACTAGCATAGTTTGAGTTACCTTCAACTGCTTTAAGAACTTTGCCCTTAGGTCTTTCCCAGTCAATAAAGAAAATATCTACAGTAAGTTGTGAAAGCAGCAATTGTAAGAATTGCAGAGCCTAAGAAAGAAAAAGGAGAAATATGACAAGTAAGGACAGCAACAGCATATAGACAAAGATGAAGAAACAGTTGTTGCACATGTCATTCACTAAATATGATAAGTAATATACTTCACTACACTTGAGACTGCAACTTTGTTATCAACTTTTTATACATCTTTCTTTTTTTAATTTAAAAGCTTGGAATAATGGTAAGTCATGTGATCTTGTCCAAAATTATGAAGAAAATACAGAAAAGTAACAAATTCAAAAAAATTGACTAAGTATTTTCCCCTAACTTATTAACCTGTATTATGAATTCCAATTCAGTGCAATACCCATAATTAATAAAATACTTGTATGTCCCATGAAGACAGAATACCAATTCTACAAGTATGTTTGAACATAATTATTTTAATCTGTCTTCTTTTTAATCAGGAACTGATAACACTTATATTCTGCTTTAAAAGAAAGCACTTGCTTTCTTGATATGGTGTTATTTTGTTTGGGTTTCTTTACACCTTTATCCTTGAAAGAATAATTTTCCATAGATCATCTTCCTTAGACATTTGTTTCCCTATAAAGACTCCACAAAATAAATTTCTATGGAAAAATGACTTAATTCTTCAAATAAAATAATTGTTTGCATCTATACACTAATAAAATTAACTGTACAAGATGTTTAAAAACACTGAAATATATAGAAGCATATGTTGAAATGTCTTTAATGCCTGATGAAAAAAATATTTACCTTTAAACTAAATGCACATGCTATGTATGTAACAAAATCTTCTTCTTGAGACGGAAGTGGTAAAAGGACAGAGACAAACTGCTGAGCCTATAATTGAGAAGTTACACTGAAATAGTATGGATGGCATATGCAATGACATACTAAGTGCTTAAGAGTGAATAACATTTTGCAGAAAAAGATCAATATTTAATGTGCAATCATTTTGAATTTGTAAAATATTTTAAGTGACTATTAAGCAGACTGCAGGTACAACGAATCCTAAGGAAAAGAAACAGGTGAACAGAAAAATTTAAGCACACAAAACAGGACATGATATAGAACTTGCCTCAATAGTCTGACCAGAAAGGAAAAATAAATTAAAAAAAAAAGAAAGAAAATGTAAATTTTTGTGTAAAAATATATGCAATATAAATAGGTTTTCATAACACCCAAATCTGGAAAAACACTTACTTTGAAGAACACAAGCCAATAAATCCCTGTGCCCACTGTGATGATAAAGAAAACGTTGGCAAGGTCTCCAGCATAAAACAGTAAGAACTTCAAAACTGTCTGCAATTATAAAAACACACTGTAGAGATCTGTAAAACTAAGTAAGTAATGCATATGTAAATCCATATAAAAATGTAGCTCACGCTACAGGAAACTCTAGAACTGAAAAGTAGCCTCAAACAAAATTTTTCTACTGTGGTCAAATATTTACTGTATATTCAGTATCTGAAACTCCTACCTGCTATTCTTTTTTCAAAGACGAATCAATCTGAAAACTAAGTCCACTCAACCGATCAGAATAGCTCTCTAAATACCTTTATTTTAGCAAAAGTATTTCCAAAATGACAGTATCAGAATAAAAAAAAAAAAATGCAAAAAACTACTTCCTCAAGTAAGCCTAACTCCAGGTCAGAGTTCTGTGCAGCTAGGTTAGAAATTATTTCAGTTACCTTAAGAAACAAAATAGTTATATCACAGGGAACGATAGCAAAGGTCTCCTTAAAGAGAGGAAGATGGGTCCCTTTTTAGGTTGCCAGCTGTTTGTACCTGCAAGTCAATTATAGAGCTTCCTGTACGCCTCTTCCAGCCTGCAGTCTTGAGAAGGGACCATAACACTGCAAGGCCACCCAACACACCCAACGTGATCTGAAAAGAATGAAAAATTATTTGCAGATGTTTAAAAAACCACAAAATAGAAGTAAATAATTATATTGACAAATTAAAGGAAAATGCAACTTACATCAGTCTGAATCTGAGCCTCCGACTGATTCATCTCATAATTTACTGAGAAGGAAACCTAAATATTAAGATATGAAAAGTAAATATGCATAGCAACTCTGGAATGCTATAACCATTATAGACAGTGGTAGTTTTCACACTTTTAGTTGGTGGGAATTCCCATCTAGGGCTCTTATACAAGTAAAACATGCATCTTCTTTTACTGTATACATCTGATCGGGCGTGCTACAGTACCAGGCTTAGTACTAGCATACGTTCTGTAATTACATCAATATGCAAAATCATGAACTGAGCTCTTACATAGCTTAGACACCAATGTTTTTTTCCAGCTTGAATGAAATAAAAATTGTCATTCAGTATCAAAATTCCTTCCTCTAGCTTCAATATCTATCCTATTTTGACTTTGGTCTTCAAGATTTGTGCAAGGAAGACAAAACATTTGTCTTGGTTTTGTAACATTCTGGCCTGAGTCTTTGTCATTGCAAGGCTGAAGTTAACACAAATACGATAATCAGTAGTATTTTAAACTCAGTTTAAAAAAAGGACAACCCCCCCCCAAAACCAATCCCTCCTCCCCTCTCTTGGCTTCCCAAAACCTTTATTCCTGTCAGAGCTCATTCTATCACTTCACTTGGATTTAAGTCTAAATATACTCAGTTACTAGAAGCTCAGTGTTTACACAACTTGGAATGAAATTCAATGTATCTTTTTACTTGCATAAAATTTGTTAAATGCAACAAGACATCCAAAATTGACAATACCTAAGTACATCAGATGTAGATGTAAGGGTGAAATAATGTAACAGAAAATAGAGACACTGAAAACAATTGTTCCTGCTACTGCCATTTGAATGAATTATTTCCTAAAAACAGTGCTGTTTCTATGGTTAAATAAAGACATCATTTAAGCAGGGAAGAAATGTCTGACTAATTCTTCTATCTTTCTGTCCCTTTGCTCCTTTCATGCAGCTGATATGGAACACAAGGAATGGTTCTAGCACCAGAAATTTCTAGCTAGATGTCTATCTGTACTGGAAGCCTGAACTGTTGAAGGTTGATAAGCAGCAAATGTTAATATTATAATTTTTTTTAATAGCAGAACGATTATTTTGCTATATTAAGCTCAACATTTTCACTTTTTAAAGCTGTGTGATCTAACAAGCAAACAAGGCACAGGAATGGGACATGTGAGCTGCAACCCATCATGGCGGGCAAAAGGGCAAGTAGGAAATGCCCCTTCTGCATCTGCTACAGCAGAATTTGGTGGCTTTCAGTAAGGACAGATCCTCCAAACTGATCTCCAACCCCTCTTGCTACAGATTTACTTTAATTCTTAGAGATGTGCTGTAAAATGATACACAGCAGACAAAACCCTAAAAGATGTTTTAGATATATTACCAATATTTTAACTTAAACTACAGGTGACCTGAAATATCTGTGTAATAACAACCTCCTCTTAATGCATTGCTATAAAAAGAAATATTCCATTTCTTGCATAAATTGCTGCTTTCAGTGCATTGCATAAAGGGTACTTTTCCTGTTATTTTCTGTGTGTATTTTATTTGAACTGTAGCCTAATATAGCATTATACCACCAACTGTAAAATTCTAAGTACTTTAAGTTAAAAAAACCCTCAAATTAAAAAGAAAGTACTTTTAACTGCTTTGTTTTAAAAGCTTTAAGCTTTAGTGAAAACTTGCAACTTCAAAACTGAGCAGAACTAGAAACTACTTATTAGATTTTTATACACCCCCCCTTCCCCCCAAATGTTCACTCAACTGGAATTCCAACAGAAATAAAAGTGTGATTAACAAATCAGTTCAATTAAGATAGCACAAAGATCTCACCATCACACTCTGGGTTTCGGGGTTTTGGACAAGCACATCTGTGTAAGCAATAGTAATTAGAGGAGGGTAGATCATTCCTCTCTGAGTATGGGATACCAGACGAATACTGCAGAAATACAAACAGAGTATTATTTTTAATATAAAAATGGATAAGTTGCTTGGAAAGTATTATTTGAAACTTGTACTAATAAGAAAATGCTAAAGGAACAGAACAATCTGATCAATAAAATGTGAGTTTCAAACCCAATGACATGACAATTCACATTTGTATACTGGAGTGTACAAAGGCACGTACACAAATATATAAAAAGAAAAAGCTGGGAAGGATTGTTTATTTGTAAGAAAATATCTGAATCAATCTTTACCTACTGCTCACATTACAATAGCTGCAACTAAAGTCAATTCCAAAAGGTAACTTTTCTCAAAACATTATAGAGTGACCTTTTCTATGTGTATTTTGAATTTCTAGCAGCATCCTTTTTTTCGAACAGGGAGTGGGAGGAGGTTCTCCTAAGATACACAGGATAACCCTTATTTTTTTAAATAATGCAATATGTACTTCTCAGCAAATGAAGTTAGTACATTAGATTAATCTTCAAGATGATTACTTCTATGGATCAGTACTCATTGCTACTCAGCAATCTTTTAACTAATAACTTGTGAAGAGGAACTGAAGAAAAAGGGAGATCTTAATTTTTAGACATGCATCTCAGAGGAAGACATTACATAAAGAAGGAGAAAAAAAACATTCTTCCAAAACATATTCCAGATGAGATTAACCATCAGTAATGACCCTAACAGATAGTCTCACAATTGCAGTTAAGTGACTACAAGCCTATTCTGGATTGTATAACAGAATAGGCAACAGTTTGTAAAAATACTGCAAAAAAGAATATAGAGTATGAAATAACATCCTTGTATAGTCAGCAACATACACATTGAGAAAGAATTAACAAAGGAGCTTTTAGGTCTTTCCAGATGACACCTGCTTCTAAGAGGTGACTGAATGTCTGTCAACTTGCATTAGGCATACATAGCCTGATCCATCGTACCTAGAAAATAATCACAGTAATTTTAACCCCCACAAGTCAATGTCATGTTTTCTCACTCACTTATCAGAACAACATATGGGAACTCTTGCTATTTCCAAGTATGCAATGGAAAAGGTAGCACAGGACATATTAGAAACAACATAATAAAACAACTTTTTTTTTAAGACAATAAAATGCAGACTGCACAAAATAGACTTTATTTTCTATGTACTATATATTATATGCAATTAATCACCTTATTGATATTTTGCTAGCAATCCGAATTACTCTTGGTAGTTTTCCCAAGTCATTCTCTTTTCCACTTAGTGCATCCACCAAAAAAAATCGACGAGTCAAAAGCCAATTGTTCATATTACTGCCTTTGAAAAAACATGACATCACATAATATTTAAAAAACTAATTCAATACACAAAAATAATGAAAACTACTAGAAACGATACATATAACTGTATAATACACAGAACTATTCAGGATGTTAAATTATTTATTTGCAACTTAAACAAATACATAATGAAATTAGATTACTTTATTTGTGCATATTATTGATTGGGATGGGGTATGCAACCAAAGCCTGCACTTAACACTATGAGAATATGCACACAAAATATTAAATTCTTAAAAGAGAAACAAGTTATGGTGTGTTGAGCATACTCAGCAACAGTAATTAATACAAATTCTTTCTGTCTGAAGTTAGTCAGATTATTTAAATTCACAAGAATGTTACTATGATAGTCTTACCTTGATTAACAAACATTTCACTGTATTGAAGATTCAAGTTTAAAACTGGCACGGCCCAAAGATATTGTTGTCCATTGTCACCATTATATTCAAGGAATAGGTCATAAAAGATTGGATTAGCAAAATCCAGTAAAATCTTGGAAACTGAAATTTTGCACTACAAGAAAAAAATGTTAAAATAAAAAGATCACTTTAGCCATTTAATGATTTTATCAAGTTGTTGTTTCTTCCCCTACAAAATTATTGTGGAATCTGTCCCACTTACAAGACAAGGCATTCCAGCTATTTGCAAGCAATTACAAAGTACTAATGATTTTATACAAACCTCTTGGAAATTATTGCAATTGACTGGATGACTAATGTGGAGAATGAAGCTCTGCTAACATTTTTCAACAGATTAGGAAAAAATATCCCAGCAAATTTCACAGACATAAAATTTAGAACAGCATAAACACAAAAGTCAAGAAGTATAAACGCTAAAGTCACGGAGTACTGTGTCTGGTTCTGGGCTCACCAGTACAAGAGAGAAATACAGCTACTTGATATAGACCAGGGCAGGCCACTAAGATGATGGACTGGAGCATCTCTCCTACAAGGAAAGGTTGAGAGAGCTACGACTGTTTTGCCTGGAGATGAGAAGACTGGGGGGATCTTATCAATATGTACAAATATCTGAAGGGAGTGTGTGCAAGACAGAGGCTGGCTTTTTCAGCGGTGCTCAGTGACAGGACCCGAGGCAATGGGCACAAACTGACACAGGAGGTTCCCTCTGAGCATCAGGAAACATTTTTTTCACTGGGAAGGTGACCAAGCACTGGCACAGGTTGCCCAGAGAGGTTGTGGAGTCTTGCTCCTTGGAGATATTCAAAAGCCATCTGGACATGGTCCTGGGCAACCTGCTCAAGGTGGCTCTGCTGGAGCAGGGGGTTGGACCAGATGACCTCCAGAGGTTCCTGCCTATGTCAACCATTCTGTGATTGTGTGAAGAAATTAAACGTGAAAGTAGGTAGTTTTTTGCATATGTGAACAACCATGCAGTCTTTAAATACTCATAGAACACATCCACCGTGTTTTCTCCAAAGCTGTAGGGGAAAAAAAAAGTGATGCATACAATCCATGAAAATAATTACATTAAAAAATACTCAGTAAGTTAATATTTATTGGCATTTGTATTTAAACCCAGTAATATAATACTTAACAACAGGTTCTACAGACTCAATATATCAAATACATAAGATTTTTAAAAGTACAAAGAAAAGAATAACCATACTCAACCAGCTGAATGATCCTAAACAGAAAATAAGTTTCCATTCTACTGAAATATGGATTAAACAACATTAAACAACACGGAGGAGTGAAAATATTTAACAAAGGTTCGTCAAAATTATTTGGTAAACACTTTAGTTTTCAAGGACTAAAGCTTTGACAGCTATTATACTACAACACTTTCACACCATCCAAATAGCAGCCTGAGTTTATATATATTTACACTTCAACACATAACGTGGGGAATGGTTTTGAATGTAGATGAGTTAATAAACAATATTAACAGATATATAGGTATTAGATGCTGTGCACATATATGGAATTTTATAAAAATAAAGATGTTCTTTCTCCTTCCCCTCCCCCAAAGAGACTACCACCTCCCCATTTACCATGTAAGTGACAAAAATCAATGAAGCTTTATTGCTGGCAGAACTGTATCTGTGGCTGACTGAATTTAGCACCTAAGTATACAGAAGCTGAAGTGCTCTATCCCCTCTCCCTTTCGTGGTGTTTAGTAAGGTGTGAAAACTCCATTAGTTTTTCCCATAGTTAAGATAGCTAAATAATCTCTTTCCTCTGATGAGTCATCTGTTCGATTAAAACTTGCCTTCAATCTCTCTATTGAATTCACTGAAACCAGGAAGTACATTAAAGAGTTAATGGAGACAACATACAGACATGGCATGATTGCATATGCCTTCTTTCCATATGAAACCTGGCCAAAGATGGAGGCAGGAAAATTAGAAGTTACAATGCCAAGTATACGACTGTCAGGCATTGTGTTCTTCCACTGATAAGTCAGCAACCTCACTAATACAATACAGTAATTAGGATAACAAAGATGACTGGGGGATTGGAGCACCTCCCTTCTGAGGAAAGGCTGAGAGAGCTGGGACTCTTTAGCCTGGAGAAGAGAAGGCTGAGGGGAGACCTTATTCTTGCTTCTAAGTAGCTAAAGGGTGGGCTGAAGGAGGATGGAGCCAGACTCTTTTCAGTGGTTCCCAGTGACAGGACAAGGGGCAACGAGCACAAGTTGGAACATAGGAAGTTCCATTCAAACATAAGGAAAAACTTCTGAACGGTGAGGGTGACAGAGCACTGGAACAGGCTGCCCAGGGAGGTTGTGGAGTCCCCTTCTCTGGAGATTTTCAAGACCCGCCTGGATGCAGTCCTGAGTAATGTGCTCTAGGCATTCCTGCGTCAGCAGGGGAGTTGGACTAGATGATCTCTAAAGGTCCCTTCCAACTCTAAAAATTCCATGATTCCGTAATACAAATGCCAGTTCAATTAATTTTGATTACCCGATGTAGAAAACAAGTTTTGTGATGTATAGTCAAATAATTTTAAAAAAATACATTTATTTCACTAAATAATAAAGAAATTAAATTAAGCAACAGTTTCACAAGAAAGAAGTCCATGTTGCAGCTTATGGCTAAACTCCAGACATCTTTCAATACGCACTGAATTACTGATGATGTATAAAGCAACTTAATTCAAAATTCAGAATAGCTTACTTACATTTTGTTGGTAAGTTGTTCCAAATGCATAAGCGGCATTCAGTTTAGTTTGGGTATCAGGACAAAGCTGAACAAAACATAATTATAATTAGGTTAATTCAAAGGTATCATTTTCTCACATGAAATATTCACAGGTACCCCAAGAAGTTTATGTATTCACAGTTCTCACCAAAGATATTTTGTTCTATTTTTTAAGAAGAGAGGAAATGATTTTGAAGAGTAAACATGATTATTTATTGTACTAATATTGGTGTTCTTAAAATGCTGTTCTAGCTAATTCATACTTGCATAATATTTTTCAGTTGCACCACTGAAGTTGAAATCTGTGGACAGCAGCATTCAACTAGGAAAGAATAATCTTTCTGGGGACTGAATGTTCAAGGCACTGTGATACCTCAAGCTTTAGCAGTGACTTCTGCTAAATTCAAGAATCCCATAAGAAAAGAACTCCACATTCATATTGCCCCCTTTATCTTAAGCTAGCATTATCAGAGGATCAAAGTTATCATGTGAAGTAACAGGTTTTTTTTCCCTTTTCAATGTAACTTCTACATTTTCTGCAAAGAACAAGTCATTCTAAGCAGAACCCAGAAAAATGGGCCAAATTCTAACTAAATGAGCATGGCACTTAGTGGAGGGCATAGGCATTTTCCCAAAATGAAAATCAAGTCGAAATTTACATAAACCACAATTCTATTAGTGTGCAACTGCAATTCTGAGAATTGCTAAAATTATGCATTGAGGTTGCTTTAGTACTGCGATGTCTTATTACCACAATCTATTACATTAAAAGATGCTTTGAATGGAAAAGCTATTCCTTCCCTATTGATTTTTGATAGCTACTACAATCTCTGCATTTAGGAAATTAATATGTCCCAATAAACCTTAAAATCTATGTCAGAATATTTCATTTTCTATGCACAGTAATTGACTTAGTAACCTCGTTTCTCAGACACTAGTTTTCCTTAAAATTTGAGAGGCAGATGCAAGACAGTTCATCCTGAGACAATAACAAAAGAAATAGCAGTCACTATCTAAATCCTGAATGTCAGCTGCTCTTCTATAGATACTGGAGCATTTGAAGTGACGTGCTCCAAGAGTGACATGAAGGGCCTAGAAAAGGGCACAGACAATTCCCAATTGTTCTTGCCAGTGTTCCTATTGTTGCCTGCCTAGGGAATTGCTGAAAGTGCCTTGATCACCACTGGACTGCTAAACAAGTTCTACTCTGCAATGTGTTTCACAGCTGCCAATTTCTGCTAACTGTTAGGCTAATTATTATTGCACTTTCCACTTGCTTCTTCCTTGCTTTTTTCACACCCTATACAGCATGGTACTGCTGAAGTAGAATGTGCGTACGCCACTGAAATCTGAGGGTAGAGCCTCCAAGGGTATTGTGAATCCTCTAGCCAGTGTCCCCCAATTCTATGTAAAGTCTCCCAGCAAGTTTTTATAACTTTCTGTTATGAAAAAGCCAGGCAGATGCTGGCCAAAGGGTATATTTTATATTAAAACCAAAAGAAATAAATAAACAAAAAATCCCAAGAGAACTGAAAAAAAATGGGGTGGTAGATCAGTTTTCCTATCTCTCTTGATAGTGAAATAATCATGGAATCACAGAATTTTTAGAGTTGGAAGGGACCTCTAGAGATCATCTAGTCCAACTCCCCTGCTGACACAGGAATGCCTAGAGCACATTACTCAGGACTGCATCCGGGCGGGTCTTGAAAATCTCCAGA
>VYXH01000579.1:133194-172903 GCA_013397275.1 Burhinus bistriatus
CCTATACTGGTGCCTAGCATTCTTCCTCCCCAGGTGCAAGACCCTACACTTGCTCTTGTTGAACCGCATTAGGTTCTTCTCTGCCCAGCACTCCAGCCTGTCCAGGTCACGCTGGATGGCAGCGCGGCCCTCTGGAGCGTCAGCCACCCCTCCCAGTTTGGTATCATCAGCGAACTTGCTGAGGATACGCTCTGTCCCCTCATCCAGGTCATTGATGAATATATTGAACAAGATCGGGCCGAATATTGACCCCTGGGGGACACCACTGGTTACAGGCCTCCAACTTGACACGGCTCCATTAATCACAACCCTCAATCACTGATTTACTTGGCATCCTCAGAATGTGTGAAAACAGGTGACAACATCCAATAGGGACATACTCCCAGAATTTTCTATAAAGGTATGTGGACCAAAAGCTAAAAGAATATACTTTTCTCACCAAGAAAAAGAGGACTAATAATAAATTACACACATGGGTAACTGTATGCTGAATGGAAGAAAGAGATAGTTGGTTCTAAATGACTAGTGCTGTTTTTCAGAGCTTTCCAATATTCCAAATTTATATTTATATTGGTCCAATGGATGAGGGCAATGTTGCTGAATTTATACCTTTGACTTTGTAGAGACCATTGTGACCAAGAATCACAGGCTATTTTCTCTAATCTAGCTCTATGGTTATCTTATGAACTGTCACTACTATTGTAACGAAAATCTTGGGTTTTGTCTTAATTTGGCTAAAAGCAATCAGAACGTTATGGTATCAACAAAAGATCATTAAAATGAAACGTACCTGCAAGATGCCTCCTTCCAAATTTTGCCACTTAAGAAAGTTTCCTGCTGCATCAAATGAGGCTGCAATAAATTGCAGCTTTACATCCTGATGATGAAAAAAGATAAAGGAACAATGAAACTGCCATAAAGTGGACATACATATTTTAGGGACTGCTGTCTCATAGTCTGATGCTTCCCTAAAACTTTCAGCTCAATGCTTCATTTCTTCCCTTTGATTTTATGTTTTTAGTCTTGGTTTTGGTGGCTTACTTTTTTAAAAAAACATGCTTTATAATTCTACAGCTTCATTGGTGATGTGGAAAAAGTTCCAAAGGAACTTCTATAAAGGTAGACGTGCCCTAAATTAATCAGAAATATATGCAGATTTCTACTGCATACCAGGATGGGATCTTGAGGGCTTCCAGGACCTTCAGTGTTAGGAAGAATAACAAGTATTTTAGTTGTTAAAACAGAAGCTGCATTGCAATATTGTTTAATTTAAAACACAACCTTTTAGAATATGGCTGAAAAAACCTATTATTTTATTTCTGAGTCAATAAGAAAACTTAAGATAAATTTGGCAGTATAACTGACAAACAGCTTATTACTAGCACTACTTACTTTCTGTGATTAGCTTAACCTGAGTAAACTATTCCAGTTATCCTAATTTTACAACGAATCTGCAAAATAAACCGCTTCACTGTTTGATTTACTGTTTGGCTCCTTCTTAGAACTGTGGCAGTTAACAAGCTACTTAATCAGTTCATCCCTCCCAGGGATGGATACCTGGCTTTGTTAACACTGAAATTATTGTTTTTCCTCACCTCTTTTTTTTTGTTTGTTTTGGTTTTTTTGGTTTTTTTTTTGTTTTTCCTAATTCACTATAGGAACAGGAAAAGGCTGGAGTAATAGACTGAATCCATTGCTGATACAATTCAACTTGTAGAGATTCGTAACAGAGATATTAAGGTTGGTATAAATGAAGTATGTCTAGAAATGTGTGTATAAGCACCAGAAGCAACAGAAGGAAAAGGTTAAACACCACATAGCAATAACGAAGAACACTGTTCCCAGCAATAAAGCTGAGAAATTGGTTCTGATAAAACCATGGCACAGACAACTTGTCAGCAAAAGATCATGTACCTTGGCACCAGGAGAATGGCAGCAAAGTTACAGTACACCACATATACTCCTCTTTTTCCAATTAGCTCACCAGAAAAACTGACAAAAGGATGTATATATTTCAAACAAGGGAAAAAGACTTTGCTTCAGACTTATGGAGATTGAAAGAAACAAGACTCTGAAGCAAAGGACAATGCCAAAAGAACTATTAACTCCTAAGGGGTATAAAAGATTTGTCTCATTACTAGTTCATCACTGCCAATCCAGAAAAACCTTGGAGACATAATGAGAGCTTAATAGCTGGCATCCCTTGTTCCTTGTGTCACACACAATTGATCCTGGTCAGACCACTCAGGCAAGCACATCTGGGCCTTATGAGAATGTGGGTATGAGAGCATAAGCAAAATAAATGCGTAAGCAAGTGAGTGTAAGTCAGCAAAATCGTCTTACCTAGAGATTTTTTACATAAATATTACCTTCCTCTTCTGTAAGATCTCATGCTGAGTTTTGTTGCACTGTCTAAAAATTACCTTTAGTGGAGCCACATCTGCAATGAATCTAAACATCTTTATGTGATCATGTCCTCTTCCAAATGTTTGTTCCCCAACTACTACCCAACACCTACCTTATCTGTTCCTTTAAAACTGAAGATTGTAGGGAAATTATTTGCCTCAAGCACTTGGGATGCTAATCCTGGTTGATCACCGTAATATAGCCATGGAAGATTATGCCTCCTGCAAACAATTACAATGTTTTCTCTAAAGAAACATAATGTTTTGCATCAAAGAACATTTAGAGTAATAATTTCCATAAAACACTATTAAAGACCAAAGTTATAGAAAAGGCAACTTACCAGAAGGCTATTGAATGAACAATGCCTAGCCTTGCTGTATTGACATAAATATACTGAAATAAGCCACAGGCATCAGTACTTGAAGAACTCAATGAGTTCATATTCATTACACACATATTTCCAAGAGCTTGGCATGCTGTTAGATTGGAGTGCAACTGCAGTAAAGAAACACAAGAACACAGAAAAGTATTTATTTACCTCTCCTTGTGGCAAGGCAGTCATAAAATTAAATGTTACCTTTAATAAGCCACTCCTAAACCCTCATTTTTACTTGAAAGTAATTTCATTTTGTCAACACCTAATATTTTCCCACAGCTTTTCAGGTTCTGTATTTTTATAGGTCTGCAGATGGCAGCATGAAATCAATGCTCTCACTTTTTCAGTTTATTTTAGTTGCATCAGCTAGATGGTATGATGTGACAGAAATGTCAAAATCTGCATTTAGAAAATGAAGTAAGAATCAAAATGTTTAACACCACGTAGGCTGTATGACAAAGATGACTCCATCAAAGACCTAAGACTGACAACTATAGTGGCACATATCGTAAACATCTTCTTTTAAATTTTAGTACTTTTTCTATTCTGCTGTTCCTAAACTATATTGTATTTATACCTTTGTTCAATTTTGGTAAACCACTGCCATGTGATAGGCAGAAGTGATGCCTGGCATCTGTGTGCAGTGATCACTGCACTAATACTAACTTGCCAACACCTACTGCCTTTGTGTGGGTCAGATCAGCAATTGCACATGACATTCAGGCAGCACCTCTGAAGAGCTGAGCAGGCTGAGGCAGACAAACAGGATAAACTTACATAAGTGATAATGAAAGTCTCAGTTTGTAAAATAGAATGCGATAAGTATGAGAATACATCTCAGAGATGTGTGTATGAGATCGGGATGGGAGCAGTCACAAAGGTGATCTGGGAAAATACTGAACAGAAGTCTGCTCAAATACTGACAGGGAGAATTCCTGCCAGCCTGGGAACTGCTAGCCTGGGAACTAGGCCTGGGAATCAGAAACAGCCTTGAGAAGTGCAGCTGTGTACGTAAACACCAGGAACATCCTGAGACTCCCTCTATAAGCACAAAACCAAGGAACTGTAACAGCAACTTATAATCTGGAAAGGTGAAAAATAGTCTGGAAAAGAAGGAAAACATTCTAAGAAAGCAGGAACCAGCAACTGCTATTGGCTGTTCTAGCTGAAAGAGCAGAAAAAATCTGGAAAAATAAAAAGTAGTCTGAGAGAATATACAACATCAACATCTATTGGCTGCTCCAGGTGGTGCTGTCCTGCGCTGCCTTATGTCTCTGCGACATAAAAATGACTTACCTTTTACCCAAAATGGAGAGTGAATCTGTCCCTGTCTGTCTGTCTGTCTCTCACACGCATAGACACACGGAACTCCCCCTGCTTTGTGCTTTTCTATGAGCTCTCCCAAGCAAGGTATCAGACCATTGCTGGGGATGCCTGGCTGACTCCAGACTCCACGACGTGGATCATCTTTGAAGTGAGACTTTGTCAGTCGTCAATTTCAAGGCCCCACTCCTGGGAGCAGTTTGGTCAGCACTGTACTGGTACTGTTTTGAATAATAAATATACATAGGCACGCGTGTAGGCAATTGACCATAAGTGTATTTGCTCCTTTACTAGTGATAATTTTGTAGTAACTTGTACTATTGAAATATATGCTTGCTGCTACTATTGTCTGCTGCTACCTTTGTAATACATATATACTTGCTTTATTGATCATAACTATACACACTTTACTAATTTGTAGTAATCTGTAATAAAGAAATATAGGAAATAAAGACTCTGTGTGCTTGTGTATTATGGAATTCTGCAAACCCACTGTTGTGATCTTTATACACCTGTAGACCAGGTAGGAGATTCCTGGAGTGTGTGGAAGACAACTTCCTGACACAGCTGGTGAGGGAGCCAATTAGGAAAGGTGCCCCACTGGACCTGTTGTTTGTGAACAGAGATGGACTTGTGGGTCATGTCATGGTAGGAGGCTGTCTTGGGCATAGTGACCACAAAATGATAGAGTTTTTGACTCTTGGAGAAGTAAGGAGGGAGGTCAGTAGAACTGCTACCTTGGACTTCTGGAGGGCAGACTTTGGCCTGTTTCAGAGACTGCTTGACAGAGTCCCTTGGGAAGCAGTCCTGAAGGACAAAGCAGTTCAGGAAGGGTGGACATTCTTATGATAGCATCATAGAATGGTTAGAGCTGGAAGGGACCTTAAAGATCACCTAGTTCCAGCCGCCCTGCCATGGGCAGGGACACCTCCCACTAGACCAGACTGCTCAAAGCCCCATCCAGCCTGGCTTTGAACACTTCCAGGGATAAGGCCTCCACAGCTTCCCTGGGCAACCTGTTCCAGTGTCTCACCACCCTCAGAGTAAAGAATTTCTTCCTGATTTCATCTAAATCTACCCTCTTTCAGTTTAAAACCCTGACCCCTCCTCCTATCACTACACTCCCTGATAAAGAGTCTCTCCCCATCTTTCCTGTAGGCACCCTTTAGGCACTGGAAGGCTGCTATAAGGTGTCCCCAGAGTCTTCTCTTCTCCAGGTTGAACAACCCCAACTCTCTCAGCCTGTCCTCATAGGAGAGGTGCTCCGGCCCTCTGATCATCTTTGTGGCCCTCCTCTGGACTCACTCCAACAGATCTTTTCTTTTTCATGAAGGAAATCCTAAAGGCACAGGACCGGGCTGTCCTTATGTTCTGGAAGATGAGCCAGTGGGGAAGACTGGCCTGGCTGAACAGAGAGCTTTGGCTGGAACTCAGGGGAAAAAAGAAGAGTTTATGACCTTTGGAAGAAGGGACAGGCAACGCAGGAGGACTACAAGGATGTTGTGAGGTTATGCGGGGAGAAAATTAGAAGGGCCAAAGCCCAAGTAGAGCTTAGTCTGGCCATAAAAGACAATAAAAAAATGTTTCTAGAAATACATTAGCAACAAAAGGGGTATAAGGAGAATCCTCTGTTGGATGCAGGGGAAAGCATACTGACAAAGGATGAGGAAAAGGCTGAGCTACTTAATGCCTTCTTTCCCTCAGTCTTTAACAGTAAGACCAGTTGTTCTCCGGGTACCCAGCCCCCTGTGCTGGAAGACAGTGACGGGGAGCAGAATGGAGGCCCCATAATCCAAAGGGAAATGGTAAGTGACCTGCTACACCACTCAAGACACACCCACAAATCTATGGGGCTGGATGGGATCCACCCAAGTGTACTGAGGGAGGTTGCAGAAGTGCTCACCAAGCCACGTTCCATCATTTATCAGCAGTCCTGGCTAACCAGAGGGGTCCCAGTTGACTGCAGGTTAGCCAATGCGATGCCCATCCACAAGAAGGGCCAGAAGGAGGATCCAGGGACCTACAGACGTGTCAGTCTCACCTTGGTGTCAGGGAATATTATGGAGCAGGTCATCCTGAGTGCCATCACGTGGCATGTACAGGACAACCAGGCAATCAGGCCCAGTCAGCATGGGTTTATGAAAGGCACGTCCTGCTTGACTAACCTGATCTCCTTCTATGACAAGGTGACCAGCTCAGTGGATGAGGGACAGGCTGTGGATGTTGCTTACCTGGACTTTAGTATAAAGCCTTTAACACTGTTTCCCATAGCATTCTCCTGAAGAAACTGTCTGCATGGCTTGGATAGGAGTATGCTTCACTGTAAAAACTTGGCCGGGCCCAAAGAGTTGTGGTGAATGGTGTTAAATTCAGTTGGTAGCTGGTCACAAGTGGTGTTCCCCAGGGCTCAGTACTGGGGCCAGTTCTGTTTAATATGTTTATCAATGATCTGGACAAGGGAATTGAGTGCACCTTCAGTAAGTTTGCAGATGACACCAAGTTGAGTGGGAGTGTTGATCTGCTTGAGGGTAGGAAGGCTCTACAGAGGGATCTGGACAGGCTGGATTGATGGGCTGAGGCCAATGGTATGAGGTTCAACAAGGCCAAGTGCTGGGTCCTGCACTTGGGTCACAACAACCCCATGCAGCGCTACAGGCTTGGGGAGGAGTGGCTGGAAAGCTGCTCAGCAGAAGAGGACCTGGGTGTGTTGGTTGACAGTCGGATGAACATGAGCCAGCAGCGTGCCCAGGTGGCCAAGAAGGCCAACAGCTTCCTGGCTTGTATCAGAAATAGTGTGGCCAGCAGGGCTAGGGAAGTGATCATCCCCCCGTACTCAGCACTGGTGAGGCCACACCTTGAATACTGTGTTCAGTTTTGGGCCCCTCACTACGAGAGGTGCAGGAGCGTGTTCAGAGAAGGGCAATGAAGCTGGTCAAGGGTCTAGAGCACAAGTCTTATGAAGAGTGGCTGAAGAAACTGAGGTTGTTTAGCCTGGAGAAGAGGAGGCTGAGGGGAGACCTTGTTGCTCTCTACAACTACCTGAAAGGAGGTTGTAGCAAGGTGGGGGTTTGTCTCTTCTCCCAAGTAACAAGTGATAGGACAAGAAGAAATGGCCTCAAGTTGGCCAGGGGAGGTTTAGGATGGATATTAGGAAAAATTTCTTCACCAGAAGGGTTGTCAAACACTGGAACAGGCTGCCCAGGGAAGTAGTTGAGTCACTATCCCTGGAAGTATTTAAAAGCCATGTAGATGTGGTGCTCAGGGCCATGGTTTAGTGGTGGACTTGGCAGTGATTCTAACCCTTTGAGTTGTGACAGATTGGGCCTGAGAAGTTAAAATCTGATTTTGAGGAGAGGAATACGAAAGGGAAATGAGGATGTGTTATTTACCAATGTAATGATAAATAACATCTGCATACATAATCAAAGCAAAGCTAAAAAGGATGGTTCTACGGTTATCCTTCTCCATCAGAAAACAGAATGATTAACCGAAAGCCAAGTAAGAGGTAAAGACCAGCTGCCAATCAATACTGAAGAAGTTAATTTTCTGAGTGATCTCTTATTGGATATACTCAATAACAGTTCACATACCTAATGACTATTGCAGGATTTTTTGTTTACCACCATTCACCTTGTGAAGATTCCAACCCTGGAGACTTGCATTAACATTGACTAGCACTCAATATCCTTTCTAAACATTCTGTATATATATTTCTTTCTTAACTACTGTCATCTCAACATAAGATTCTTTAAAAATGAGCAAGCTAACTTCCAAAAACTAATGTGCCATGCTTTTATACAGAGTATCACTTCTGTATAAAAAAGCAAACTGGAAACATTAATGAAACTCACCCAACAGGCAGAGGCTGAGGATTGCAGGTTTTTCAGAAACCATGCTGACATCAGTGTTATACCCTGTAAATAAGAAACTGCTTCACTGTCTTTGTTCAGAACAATTTATCCACAACGTAATGGTCTGGAAAACTATGTCAGCTAAAAGATGCTTATTATTTTTTTCTAAGAGCATTCTGTCCTTTGTAAATGTCTAAATCAAAGCAGCTCAGTTCAAAACACAACCATAATGCAATGATTTGTTTCACTTCACTGAATTAGACAAAATATACAGACCAAAAGCAGAAACATTTAACTTTTGAATATGGATTCACAGAATCACGGAATTTTCAGAGTTGGAAGGGATCTCTAGAGATCATCTAGTCCAACTCCCCTGCTGATGCAGGAAGGCCTAGAGCACATTACTCAGGATTCTGTGACAAAGAAGTTTTCTTTACTGTACAAGGCAAGGACTAATGATTTCAAGGGTAAGGTGTTGACTGGGTGGTAAATTTAAGTCAGGACCAAATTTGCCAAATTAGTTATTTCACAACCTGCTTTTTATAACTACTCCTATTTGAACTAAACATAGCTTTCATACATACTGTAAGCAACTGAAAAGCCATGTTTTCAATAAAATATTATTTAGAAGAGTCCACTTTCAGAGAGCAAGACCAATATTTTCTGTCAGGAAAACTGAAGACTGTTTTTTGCTTTCTTTCAAGCAGCAGCCTTTAACTTTAATTCATTTAAGAAGAAATTACATTTATTGGCCATATAGCATTTCCTGAATTCAGAGCTACATGGAAAATGGTCGTAACTTCGAGCAGATTTCACAACTAATACAGCTTCATTATCTAAAACAATGAAAACACCTTCATTCATCTCAACAGAACATATTTTCAATCATTAGCCAATTCAAAGACTTCAACAATTTCACACACAGTCTCAAACTGTACAGGTGTCCATTTTCTTCTATCAGCTCTGTCTGGCAACTAAAAATGTCCTTTCAGTCTTTATATCTTCTTTCAAATATTTTATATGAATACCAATTTTACATGGTAAAAAGAAAAAGAAATTTAAAAAGCCCAGAGGCTCTCAAGAACTCTTCAGCATGTTTCTGTGATATGAGTGTGTTTTAAATACATACAATTAATACAGTAGACCACGTACTACTTGTTTTGATGTTAAATTAATGTAAATTACTTCCCTTTTTCAGTTTCCAAATGGGCATGAATTTTCTTAAACGTATTCCATTACAACAATGCTTGTCTGGTCTACAAGTCTACACTCTATCTTGATGCAAATTACCTTGCAATCACTGTGATCAGACAACAAACCACCACCTTTCAGGAATGGAATTTAAAAGACTTACTGAAAGTGAATAATGAGATAGCTTGAAAATGTTTTACAATAAACACACTTACGAGCTGTCCAAAACGAACAGTTGCAACTCCCTTTGGGGGTAAGCTCTCAGTAACACTGAAACACAATCCCCCAGTCTGAAAAAAAAACCAAAACCCCAGAAATTAAAAAATGGAAATTTATACATTTGTGAACATAACTTTTCTTTGTCTGAGCTTCAATACAATAAGCATTCGTCTACTTACTAAAATGTTCGGGCTGCTGCAGTCACAAGATTTGCTTACATTGATGAATGTTTGTTCACATCTTACGCACCTATGGATCACAAACATGAAGAATGCACTTATAATGCAGTTAAGTATGAGATTTAGTACGTAGTGAAAGCTGATTACATAGTATGCCTGATAACACTACTAGCATCTTCACTAGTTCGAACTGAAATCCAAAAGACATTACTGATTTATTTCTACTGTCAGTGAAATAGAAAATAAATTAAATAGTTAATTATCAAAATAAGAATTTTATTTCTGCTTCTAATCCAAAGCCCACTTTTTAGTCACATTAAATGAAAACAAATCAAGCCGCTGGTCATATAAAGACTTCAGTGAACACAAAATGTATTGAGTTTGATATGGGGTTGAGGATTTCCAATTCACTGCTTTTAGAACTGTCATCCCAAAGACAAAGACTGTTCCTCAAGACTATTCCATTTAAACAGAACAGGACACATTCAAATTTATCATTACAAAAGGCAAAGAATACTCACCTATTTCCTGACGCATCTGAAGCAGAGAACGATTGCTCACTTCCATTACAATGTATGCACAATGCTTCATTAAGCAAAACGCCATTGATACTTCTTTCCACTAAGTGGAAAAGAAAAGCAACTGTGATAAAATTGCATGATGCACAATATGGCACGCAGGTTAAGAAAAGTGTGAAAAAATAAAGTGTCTATGCAGATCTAACATAAATACAAAGATTTTATTTAAAAAACTTGCAAATAACATCCACTATAAATGCACATTTGTATATATGCATTGCTTATAGCTATGCACATGCAGACTAGTTTTAATGAGAAATGCAATATTTCATGTCCAGTTTTGCTGCTCCTTTGTTATTTATTCTGAACCAAATTTCAAACTAAGGCTTCATGCAAAGCTAAAACTCAAAATATCAAGTTTACAAATTACTCAGAAAAAATATTTCTAATTTTCAGCTGAAACGATTCATTGAAATGTCACAAATTCAAAGTTTCAACACCATATTTTCCAGCATTTAAATGGTTTGGCAAAAGATTTAAGTCTAAAAAAAAGAGAAAAAAAAGATACAAAGAAAATCAAAAGAATTACAGTACTAATGTTCTTTCTGCATGTTAAATTACAGAATCAGCTTTGCTCTCAATATTTTACCATACAGGCTCAGAATGTATTTTGTAAGTCTCATAAAGTTTAAGGGAGATGATTTGGTATTCACTTTTACAGATTCCTTTTAAATTAATGAGCTGGAAAACACTGATTCTCTGGTATACGCTGTTAGAAATGTAACCAAAGTGGACATTAATAACACTTATTCAAAGAATTACAGGCACATGGAGAGTCTTTTCCATCCTGTGTCTTTGAAAATAAGGAAAACTAGAGCTTCCAAGAGCTTTTTTGTTTTACAGCCTTGATGAAACTTATACTTTACTCTTAGTTTATTACTATGCAAGATAAGCAAAAATATACTTAACACAGACACTAAAGTTAATATTAAAATTAATTTTCTATGTCTACTGAAATTCAGCTGCAACTATTAGAGAGCATCAAGTAACAGGCACAGATATAGGGAAGCATGTCACAGGAAATCACAGGTATAGGCACGTGTCTCAGGGAGGCATGAAATCCACGGATATTACTGCATAGTAGTTTGCTTGTCTTGCTTAGGCTACTCTGCTCCACCTACTCATATATGTATGATTTTAGTACTGCAAAGTACTTATGCATTATAGCCTTCAAAACATTTTAATGTTTTTTCTTAGTCTATATTGTTTTTATCCAAATTTTAATGTCTCCACCCAGTGCCACTCAGCTCAAAGGAAGTGACACACCAGTATTCATTTTTTGAATGTTTGCATAATAGTTTTTTATTGCAATGAACAACAGTACAGATTTATCTGTGGTCTTTCAGGAATGAGGTTTAAGATCAAGAGGAATGTGAATTTTTACACTGGATATGTGAATGTATGTTAAATTTCCTTTCCTATTGAACAGAAGAGCATGTCTTAAACTCAAGTATCTAAAATATGGACTAATATCTCATAACTTGTATATATTTCTTACCTAATATTTCATTATTGAGGCATTTACATTTTCCTTCTGAAGTTAGACCTTTAGGGCAAGTAATACAATTCCACCCATCTTGAGTAACTCCACTCTAAAATAAAATGTAAAACTATTATAATTTTCAAAAATACAGACATCACCAAATATCTGTAAAGGATGCCTGATCCAGATGTTATTCACTAGAAAATGCGTTCAGATACAACAACATTGACAACATTTATGAAGCTTTTGAAGATTAAAAAAGGCTAAACGATCTGGCAAAAGTAATTCCTATGCAGACATAGACTAAAAAAATTGTTCTTAGGTTTTTCTGATCCCATTGGCTAACACACTGTAGTGAAGAAAACAGCTGAATAAAAGTGGAGGGTTTAAAAAAAGATATAGAGGTTCTACACTGGGAAAAAAAAATCAATACACATAACTGCATAAATAGACATATTTGCATATAAATATACAGAAGTAATGGAAATGGAGTAATTCATCAATGACCTGGGTGAAGGGATAGAGTGTACCATCAGCAAGTTTCCTGATGACACAAAACTGGGAGGGGTGGCTGACACACCAAAAGGCTGTGCTGCCATTCAGCATAACCTGGACAGGCTGGAGAGTTGGGCACAGAGAAACCTCATGAAGTTCAACAAGGGCAAGTGTAAGGTACTGCACTTGGGGAGGAATAACCCCATGCACCAGTACAGGTTAGAGACTGACCTGCTGGAAAGCAGCTCGGTGGAAAGGGACCTGGGAGTCCTGGTGGACAACAGGATGACCATGAGCCAGCAATGTGCCCTTGTGGCCAAGAAGGCCAATGGCATCCTGGGTCCTGTGCAACCTGCTCTAGGTGTCCCTGCTCTGGCAGGGGGGTTGGACTAGATGATCTCCAGAGGTCCCTTCCAACCCCTGTGATTCTGTGAGAAGTTTTAAGTGAAGCAGCTTATATAACTGCATGGAAGTTTGCATCTACTCAGTTCACATCGCTTATTTTATGCTATGAAGCAAGTGCACTACAGATCAAAAACAATGAAATGAAGGTAACTGCTCATCCTCAGGTGATACTGATGTTATTCCCTTCTCCACTATCATCATTTTATCTTTGCACAAGCCTTGCCATAGAATCAAAGACAAATGCCACCATTACAGGAAAGAGAAAGAAACAGCAGAATGATCAAAACACCAATGGATATTTGTCAATGCCTTTGTCTAAAGTAGCATGAAGATGGAAAGAAGAGGAAAATTACCTACATTACCCATTAAACACTTAACTTACACAACTAAGCTGGTCTCTTGACAGTTCTTCTACAGTTATTAGAGAGAAAGAAGTATTCAGGAAGGCTTTCACCCTGAAAATTTTTTTTTGCTGGAGAAAAATTATTTCTCTATTTACTATAGCAGGAAAAAGCTGGTTAATCCTGGTGCCTCTGGCTCAGTGCTGTGAATATGACCCAAAATTACAGCTTAATTTGTCAAGAAAGGTAGAAAGAACTGATCAAACTACAAAGATATATCTATAATTAAAGTTACATAATAGCAACAGCTCATTTTGAAGTAAAAAGAGAAAGTATCAGGGACTACGAAGATACAGCCTACATATTACAATAACAGTATTTATATAAATAATCAAATAAGATACCTATGAGCTAAAAAGCGTCTTTGGCATTCTATAAAACAGCTGTCTCCAAGCAAGGATAACATAACACGAAGAAGAAAAGAAAAGCAATGGAAGGAAACCAAACATTTTAAATATTCCTATTTTGTCTGTGAGGTCAAATTTATGATGAAAAAATGTCTACAAAATAATAGTGATAAACATTTCCAAAGAGAAAAAAATTACTACCTATAAGCATGGTCTTAAAAATTCCCAAGCAAAGATTATACAAAATAATTTTAAATTAATGAAAAATAACTTGCAGTCAGGAGGAAAATTAAAATTAAAAAAGCATTATTATTACAGCAAAGTATGAAAAGTTCAATACTTACCATATTTTCTGGGCATTTTTCACAAATAACGGAGGACCCACCATTACTAGAAACCATCCTGTATCCTGGCTGACAAACACATGAACTACCTGAAAAAAAAAAATCAAATGCACTTTTAATCTATATAAAACCAGCTTTTTTTTCACAGAGTACTAAGAACAACTGCTATTGTTCTCAAGAGATCAATACAGATTATTAGACAGACAAATAAAACATCTGAGTGAGATGTGCATGAACATCATCCTGCTTTTTAAAAAATGTTAATGTTACAGTTTGTACAAAGATGGTTTAGAAAATGTTACTAGGCTGACTGTTATACCAGAGCAGAACTGAAACCCAGAGTGTGGGTTTTTTTAAACTAAACTGTATCAGTTGGTCTAACAACAGATCTAATCCCTCCTTCTAAATCTTGCCACAGTGCCATTCTTAGCCCATCCTCTCTACAACACCAGCATTATGTTTGTATACAGGTTTTATCCTTTGAATAGGAAGTCAGTCCTAAAAACAAAACATGCTTAAATGCAAAGGTTTTTCAAAATATAACTGTTGTTTGTAAAGCTCATTTAAACTTAAAGCTTTTAAAATTGTGCATGGGGATTGAGGTTTCTATTGAATGGTTTTCAGTGAATAACAGAACATAACTTAGTATTTAGTATGAAATTAAACACTACTTTCATGGCACATCATAGTGCACATCTGCTAGTGCTCAAGAACTTTTTTCAGAAACTTTTTCAGTCTCACTGTCATGGACCTCTCTCTGTATTTTTACACACATACTACAAACCAAAATTGATTCTATGTGCTAATAAACTGTATTTATTATTCACA
The DNA here is from genome assembly GCA_013397275.1 of Burhinus bistriatus. Lineage (NCBI taxonomy): Eukaryota > Metazoa > Chordata > Aves > Charadriiformes > Burhinidae > Burhinus > Burhinus bistriatus. Next base: position 147,621 of record VYXH01000579.1, read on the forward strand.
GAATCATAGGGGTTGGAAGGGACCTCTGGAGATCATCTAGTCCAACCCCCCTGCCAGAGCAGGGACACCTAGAGCAGGTTGCACAGGACGGCATCCAGGTGGGTTGGGAATGTCTCCAGAGTCCGAGACTCCACCACCTCTCTGGGCAGCCTGTTCCAGTGCTCTGTCACCCTCAAAGGAAAGAAGTTCCTCTTCATGTTTAGATTGAACTTCCTACGTTCAAGTTTGTGCCTGTTACCTCTTGTCTTATCACTGGGCAACACTGAAAAAAGACTGGTGCCATCCTCCCGGTACTCTCCCTTTAAGTATTTGTAAGCATTATTATTTAAGCTTATTTAACTGTGCATGTAAAATTAATGTACAATTCTGTGAAATATTTTATATAGTACATTCTTATGAGACCAGTTTTACAGAAACAACATTGGTCCAAATGATCATACTTAACTATAAAGAAAAAGCCCAATACGATTAGATCAATGAAGAGACTTCAGTTGTGACATTCACTGTGACGATTCCTAAATTTCTAGGCATGCTGCTTGAAAGCAGAATCCATGGTGATGAGCTAGCCATGGAGTGCATGGGCAGACTTGTGCAATCCCAAGTGGAATTCAGACAAGATGCAAACAGGAGACTGAGTAGCAGCTATCTACACTGCTCCAGTCAGATGCTGTGGAAAAAACTAAATCCTTGACCTCCCCCTGGAATTTATCTCTCCTTTAAGCCCTTGAGTTAGAGAAGATTCAAGCCTAAAATGGAGTTACGGATCTAGACACCCAGATTTTCAGGGGGTCTGAAAACCACTACAGTGCATTTTTTCTGCAAGTAAACTATGGGGTTAGTCTTCTAAGATCCTGGTGGAAGAGGTGACCAGCTTTTACGCATTGGTTGTGAACACAGCCATCCAGATCATTGCATCTGACTGAGGTACCAGTTCTGAAGAGAGATGCTGTTGGGTCTTAAGTCTCGAATTTCTGTACATACAACACTGAACTCCCACTTCTCTTGGACTGTGTATTTGTAAAAGATGGACACTGTCATACCATCTTATCTCCTAAAGAAAGCAAACTACCATCTGTATTTTTCATTTAGTACTGTCAAGGTGTGTTGTGTATGCTCCAAGTTCCTACATGGGACTTGGATTAGAATGTGCACAGCCTGAAGATCTCAGACACTTAACATCGCATTCATTCAAGTTTTGACGTTTCAAGTTATGGAAGTGTTCGAGAACATAAATTCAGGGCTCTGTGGACTTTTACTGATGGAAATGTGAATACCTATAACCATGCAAATACCCGAGGAAAGAAGATCATAAAAAAAGGTCTGCAGGTGTTTCTCTGCAATGGATGTCAGACGCAGGTATCAAAGTTGCACTGGGGCCACCTATGTCTTTGTGGGATCCCGGCCCTTTTCGCTGCTTTTTCAGACCTGCCTCTGAGGACAGCCGCTTGACCGCCAAAACCTGAGCCTAGATTTTGCATGTCCCGCTGCTGAGGGGCGGATCTCGGCGCGGAGCTGAAACGCGGACCTGAACCTGGGCTCTGCCGTCCCCGCACGGCCTCCGGGCCGCCCCACCTCCCCCCGCGCGGCAGGGCCGGGTCGCTCACCGTCAGCGCTCTGTCGTTGGTGGGCCCCACAGGGCCCGCAAGCCAGGCGGGAGATGTCGAAGTAGCGGGCGTCGCCGCAGTCGGCAGGCAGCTGCAGCGGGAGGGAGAAGCCGCGGGCGGTCGGCACCGCCACCGTCGCCAGGAGCAGCGCGGCGGCAGCTGCCCAGCGCCCCGGCGTCGCCATGGCTACCCGCGGCCTCCGGCGGCGCGCACTGATTGGTCAGTCGCCTCTCGTACGGCAAGCGCGAGGGGCCCGCCGCAGGAGGCGAAGCGTTCGGAGGGGGCGGGAGGCCGGGGGAGCAGCAATCCCAAACACGGTCGGGGCAATACTAAACACAAATACAGGCTGGGCAGAGAATGGATTGAGAACAGCCCTGAGGAGAGGGACTTGGGTGTGTTGGTGGATGAGAAGCTCAACATGAGCCGGCACGGTCTGCTTGCAGCCCAGAAAGCCAACTGCATCTTGGGCTGCGTCAAAAGATGCCAGCAGGTTGAGGGAAGTGATTCTGCCCCTCTACTCCGCTCTCGTGAAACCCCAGCTGGAGTACTGCCTCCAGTTCTGGAGCTCTCAGCACAGGAAAGACATGGACCTGTTGGAGCGGGTCCAGAGGAGGGCCACAAAACTGATCAGAGGGCTGGAGCACCTCTCCTATGAGGACAGGCTGAGAGAGTTGGGGTTGTTCAGCCTGGAGAAGGCTCCGAGGAGACCTTATAGCAGCTTTCCAGTACCTAGAGGGGGTTTACAGAAAAGGTGGAGAGGGACTCTTTATCAGGGAGTGTAGTGATAGGAGGAGGGGTAACAGTTTTAAATGGAAAGACAGTAGATTTAGATTAGGTCTCGGGAAGAAATTCTTTACTCTGAGGGTGGTGAGACACTGGAACAGGCTGCCCAGGAAAGTTCTGGATGCCCCATCCCTGGAAGTGTTCAAGGCCAGGTTGGATGGGGCTTTGAGCAAGCTGGTCTAGTGGAAGCTGTCCCTGCCCATGGCAGGGGGACTGGAACTAGATGATCTTTAAGGTCTCTTCCAACTGTAGTAATTCAATAATTTGGGGTGTTGGCTCCAGAGGGGCAAGGAGCTTGGGGAACCCCTGTGGGGCAAGGAAGCGGCACAGAAGTGAAGGTAGGACAGTTTTGTTTGGCTTTTTTTAGAACATGGAGCTGGATGAGAACAGTGTGAAGAAACATGACAGAGGTCTGGTTTGCACTTTCTGGTACCTCAACTCTAAAATTGTTACACAACATGTAACCCAAATGTAATATGTGTGCATTATTTCCCCCTGAGCAAACACCCAAAATGCCTGGAGGAACAGATGGATGCACAGCCACAGTGACCCCCTTCACCTTTTTCACCTGCCAGGACACTCCTGTTCACATTCCCTCAAAGGTTACCAAAACTTTGCAGGGCACTTCATGTCTTGGATTTTAATTATTCCTCACTGCCCCTTTCATGTGTGCTAATTGCCTATTATGATTCTCTGTATTAGCATTGCAGGGAAGTCTATATGCTTATCACACCAAATGCTTTATTCTTCATCAGATTTCATCTGCTGGGTTCAAGAAGTTTTTAAAGGCCAAGTTACTAGGTAAATCTACCATAAATAACACAGATGCTCTTCTATGAAAAATGGAGCAGACTAGTACAGAGTAAGCCTAGAAATACAGGGGACAATATGTAAAAGACAGGGAAAGGCAGGTGGGATAAACACTAGGATGAAGCTCACCTGCACAACCAAAGCAGCCTGCCTCTCCCCTTCCCTGTACACAGCCATACACCTTACCTCCTCCTCTTCCGTCCCTGCCTGCCTTTCCTCCCAAAACGCAGACTTAAGCCAGCCCCGAGTTAGGTTAGAAATCATGTCTGTGGCCACCAGAAGAGAAGCAGTGTCTGCAAACCCCCACCTCGGCACCTGAGGCACCCACAGGCTCAGGCCCGTCAGCACTGGGCCCCACCGGGCCTGCCTTTATCCCTGACTCTCTTCCTCGACTGGGCAGGCACCAGGACTGACGGAAATGAGAGACTGAAGACAACACTTAACGCGCTAAAGCAACAGTGACCTAAGTGACGCTGTCCCCTATGCAAACCTTGGTTTTGTACGGATGCCATAGGAACTCCCGCCGGGCCCAGGCGCATGCGCAGTAGCGGCAGCGCGGCTCCCCTCACCCCTGCCAGCGCAGGTCCCGTGCGCGCGCCAGAGCAGCGCGCATGCGTATGGCTGAGACCTGGGCGTGAGACGGCGCATGCGCAGGGCCAGGCGCGGGGGTTACGAGAGCGGCATTGTCCGCCCCGCCTCCTGGCGGTTTCCCGGGGCGCCGCGCGCTCGGAGCATNGGAGCCTCTCCTAGTGGCGTGTCCGGTGGGTGGATGGCGTGAGGGAAAGCGACCGGCTTCCCGGAGCGCTGCGTGTAACCAAGGGCGTGGGGTTCGCGCCGTCAGCCGGTTCTCGGCGGCTCAGCCTTTGCGGAACTGCTGCGCGGCCGTTCCCCAGGCCGCGGCCTCCTCGTGCCGCCTGGCTGCCCAGCGCCCTTCCCTTCCCGGTGCCTCCCTTCAGCCCCGTCCCGGTTCCGTGGGGAGGCCGGGCTTCTCGGCGGGGTCGAGTCCCAAGCGGTCGCTGGCGAGTCCGACCGCGTGTGGCGCGGGGTGGCCTCCCCCCCGCCGCCTCGTCCTCTCACTGCCTTCGCCCCATGCCGCCGCCCGCCGCGCCGGCCTTCTGCACGCTCGCCCCTCCTGGGCTTGCACTGCGCCGTCGGTGGTCGAAGCGGCGTAAGGGCCGGTGGGAGCCGGCCTTCGAGCCGACGGGTGGGCGTCTCACGGGCTTTCTCGCCCTCGCAGCGCTCGGAGACGGCCCCGCGCTCAAAGCGGCCGTGCAGCCGGCCCAGCTGCAGAGCTCGCTCGCACCTTGCTTCAGTTATGTGAAACGGTCATTAGCAACAGCACACTTCGACTGCTAAAGCTTATTTTGAAGAAGATTAGGATGAGAAATCGTTCTCTGATCCACCAGTTATTCTCATATTGGTCCAGTTTTATAGTTGGGGTATTTCTGTGGGTGTTCTTTGTAGCTTGCATGCTCACTGCGTGCCGACTGTGTAATCTCTCAGAGTTGTGGTAAAAATACTAATCTAGTGCAGGCTTAGTGTCCTACAATGTTTGCAAGTTGGAGGGTTTTTTTAGTGAAGATTTAATGCTATTTGGAATTTGCTGAGGCTGTGGAAGTATAGGTATAGTACTGTTTTCTAGTTAGTTCAATTGTAAAACTTATTAAAATGATGCGCACACTTCTGTGCTTTTAAATTGGTGGCATAAAGTTGTCAATCTGTTTATTATCTAAAGCCTTGCTCTTTGAAGTCCTTGCTCAGTTAATGAATTGGCCTTAGTTTTGTGTGGCACTTTCATCCCAAAAGTCACTCTTTTTGGTCATTCACTTTAAATTGTTGGATGGCTTTGTCTGCACTTTCTACCAATACTTCATTGTTTAATATACAGTCAGTAAAAGCTTATCATTTGAACTTGCATTTCTGTTCGTGGACTTCTTAAATATCACATTATGATCTGGAATCACTGTGTGTAGTTTTCACCACTGGAGGTTGTATGTTGTATCCATGATAAATGGTGGAGAACTTGCCATTTATCGCCAAAGAAATACTGAGGAGATCTGTTCTGAATGCTGTTTAAAAATCAGAATAAGAATGCAGAGTTGTGAAATTCAGAAATACTACAGATTAAATACATCATGAAGTAGCAGGGCAGCGGATTTGATTTTTCAAGACATGAAGGTCCTATAAGAAAATTCTGTCCTTGAATTCTCCTTGCTTTTTGGCATTGCCGTCACATCTGTTGAGAAGATACATTAAAAAGTGTACTGGGTCTGGCTGGGATGGAGTTAACGTTCTTCATAGCAGCCCATACAGTGCTGTGTTTTGGATTTGTGGCTAAAAGAGTGTTGACAACACATCAGTGTTTTGGCTATGGCTGAACAGCGCTTGCACAGTGTCAAGGCTTTCTCTTTTTTTCCCCACTGTACCACCCCAGTGAGTATGCTGGGAGTAGGCAAGAAGCTGGGAGGCAACACAGCTGGGACAGCTGACCCAGACTGACCAAAGGGATATTCCATGCCATGTAACATCATGCTCAGCAACAATGAGGTAGAGGAAGAAGGTTTTTGTTTGATAATTTTGGGTTTTTTTTGAGGGGATTTTTTATTGGCTTCCAAGGTGGTTGTTGTTCGGAGGCAGGCTGGGCACCAGTCAGCCTGTGGTGAGCGATTTCCTTTGTTTCTCTTTGCTGATTAAACTGTCCTTATCTTGACCCACAAGTTTTCTTGGCTTTGTTCTTCCTATTTTCTTCCCCATCCCCCTGGTGGGGATGAGGAGAGAACGATCACCTATGTGGGTGCTTGGCTGCTGGCTGGGGTCAACCCGCCACAAAAGTACACAGAACAGATGATCTTCAATGCAGTTATTAAATAGGCAGTTGTTTTCGGTTTGTTTTGTTTACAAAGTGCTGATCTAGAAGTGACATAAAATCCATTAGTTACAGAGTTTGGGCTTTGCTCTTGTTTTGCTAAGCTCAGGTGGAGTGATAGTTACTGTGATCAGTAGATAACTTGGCATCAGGATCTAGCACGTTATGTTTGTTATTGAGCAAGGGGTTTGTATAAGGGATATTCTCAAACCCTTGTCATTGGAGCGTTGGGCTCGTGCTTTTTAAAAGGATGCTACAGAAGCTTGTGTTTGTTCTGAGAGTACTGTGCTATGTATTGTGTGATGTTAGATAATGTTGAAAATGAGGATACGTTTTAAGTCAGTGTACTGAAGTGATTCCTACGTTTCAAAGGCAGTAAGCATATAGGGTAAATATTGAAGTTTGCTTTGTAAATTGAAGTACTCCGTGAAGTTTCTCCTTGTTGGATATTTTTGCTCGTTTATTTGATCGTCTTCACTGTGTTCATTTAGTGCAGTGCTGGACTGGTGAGTAGCATACTCTTGTTGTGGACTTTCAAAGCAGGTGGATTTTAGAAGAATGGACACATCCTGTATTCTTGAGATGGACTTACGCATCTTTCAAGGACTCAAAAGAACTGAATTGAGAGTTTTTCCCTCGATATACTGTCAGTCTGTTTCATTTCAACAGTTCCGTGTGGCAAAATTGATGACCAAGTAATCTCACCGTGTTTTCATCATTTCCAGAAGTCAACTTTAAATTTTGAATTTCTTTTCCTTCTAAAATGGAAACACAAAGATGCAATGCATAGCATCTTGGAACATGGAAGGAGTTCTTCGTAGTACCCCAAATTGTGGGTTCATTACATGCTTGGCTTTGATATTAGCCGCTGCTATGGATGAGCTGCAGCAGTGTAGCACAGTATTTAAAGTGAAGTACCGATATCAGCCATTAATTATGTTTCGTTTTCTTTCCACAGTTAAGTTGATTTTACAGAATTTATCAGGTCTTCAAAGCAGAAACAGGTAAGCTGCCAAAAGCTTAACACTTCTCACTGAGTATTGTGACAAGATCATACACGGCCTTTTTTTCTCACAGACTTGTGGCTGGGAACTAGGAGATGCTCTCCTGAGTGCATGTGGCTGCTGCAGTTAATAATCTGACTACATGAAAGAGACAACACTTTTGAACGCTGAGAAAACATACATTATTGAACAGAACTGATCACTGGGTAGAGCAACTTCTCAAAGCAGTAAAGTCATCACTGTTGGTGAATTACTTCATTTTCCAGTGACGTAGTTATCCTTTTTCCTTTCTCCTATTATCATCTAGTGTTTTCTGTGTTACGATCACAAGTGTCCTGTTGAAAAGTAAACAGGATTATTTTTTTATTTTGTTCCTTAGGACGGGGCAGAGATCTCTGGCATACAGTAACTATGCCGTGAAAGACTGAGGTGTTCTTTAGGTATCGTGGATGGTGAGGAGTGACTTAGGTGGATTTTGTTGCCCTTAGGATAAGGAATATTGATAGGCTTGTGCGCGTGTGCCAGTGGAGTAGCTAATTGTTTTGACTAATCAACTTTCAGTGAATCTTGTTTTAATGTTGTTCTTGTGAACTTGTGGGGGTTTTGATACCTTCTCTCTTGATTGAGACAAGGACATTCATTAAAAAGGCTCTAGCTTCTTAAGTGTTAAGATACTGTAATAGCTGAGTACTAAAGACGTGCTATCATGTGTACCTTTTTGTCTGCAGGTGATTTTTGCTGTGGGTTGAGCTCAGCATGGCTGTAGTCATCCGTTTACAGGGGCTTCCTGTTGTTGCGGGTCCTCCAGATATTCGTCGTTTCTTCTTGGGATTGAATATTCCTGATGGAGGTGTGCATATTATTGGAGGAGAGATTGGGGAGGCTTTTATTATATTTGCAACAGATGAAGATGCACGGCGTGCCATGAGCTGTTCAGGAGGGTTTATCAAGGACTCGCGCATAGAGCTCTTTCTCAGCAGCAAGGCAGAAATGCAGAGTACCATAGAAATGAGCCGGAAACGATTTGACCGTGGGGGACGAGAAACTATGTCTGGCTCTAGAAGAACAGGTACTAATGGTTCTGGTGCATCGGGTGTTGGAGACGTTCCACATTTAGTCACGGCTTTTCCAAAAGGAATAAGTAAACCTGGTTACGGTCTACCAAATCATCCGGAGGCTGGTTTTCATACCAACGGCACAAGACATGGTGATATAGGTATGCCTAAGTCAAGCTATCAGTCAAGAAAGGATTCTCATCCATTTAACCCAGATGATCTTTACTTATTTCTACGTGGTATACCTTACTCTGCAACAGAAGATGAAGTACGTGCTTTCCTTTCTGGGATACATGTGGATGGAGTGATTCTGATAAAGCATCGCAATGGTTTAAACAATGGTGATTGCTTGGTAAAATTTGCTACACCTGGTGATGCCTTAGAAGGACTTAAACGTCATAGACAGTACATGGGTCAGAGGTTTATAGAAATTAGCCCGTCTACAGAGGAACGGTGGATTGAATATGGTGGGAGGGTAGACATGCCAAATGAAATCGATCGCTTTTTCTGTGAAGACCGTTCCCCAAGAAGTTCAGGCTACATGCATTCAAGGAAGCATTCTCATTCAAGATCACCAAGGAGACAAAGAACACGTTCTCGTTCACCTCCCAACCAGGAATATTATATACACTTAAGAAATCTATCTACTAATCTGGAGAAGCGAGATTTGAGAGCTTTTTTTCCTGATCTGGATATATGCAGCAAACAAATCAAGCTTCTGACAGATAAGCATCAGAGGAGGACTAGAGATGCCTTTGTGATGTTAAGGAGTGAGAGAGATTATCAGGCTGCTTTGGAATGTCATAGAAAGGTTCTTCTCAACCGTCCCGTTTATATTTTTCCAATTTCAAAAAAGTCAATGTTGAAAATAATTGATTCTTGTGAGAGGAAGAGATCGCAGGACAGAGATCATCCTGGACAGGCCATACCAGAAAAAAGTTACCGGGAAGGTCATTCCGGCCCTAAGACGTGTGTTTATGTAAGGAATTTTCCATTTGATGTGTCAAAAATTGAAGTGCGAAAGTTCTTTGCGAGATTTGATGTTGATGAAGATGATATTTACTTGCTGTATGATGACAAAGGAGTTGGGCTGGGAGAAGCATTAGTGAAGTTTAAATCTGAAGAACAAGCCATGAAAGCAGAAAATTTAAATCGTCGAAGATTCTTGGGAACGGAGGTATTAATAAGACTTATATCAGAAGAGCAGATGCAGAAGTTTGGTGTAAATGTACCGTTGTCTGCACCAAATGAAATGCAGGGTCACTCACATCCATATGACAGAGGTGAGCTTTCCCGTCCAGTTGGTTCACCCTCTGGGCCACCACAAGGGCCACCCATGCACTCGTTTGGTCCCCCTGGGAATTTTAGGCATCCTTCTGAATTTAGGCACCCCCCTGAGGACTTCATGTGCCCTCCTAAGGATTTTAGAGGTCCACCACCCCTCATGGATTTTGGTGGTGACAGTGAACCTTTTGGCAGAATGGAGTTTGGGAATAATAAAATGGGGAATTTTCCTGAAGGAAGATTTATGCCGGATCCAAATTTCAGTGGTGGTTCTGAACGTGTTGTTCCTATTCGATTGAAAAATTTACCTTTTAAAGCTACTCCTAATGAGATTCTGGATTTTTTCTATGGCTACAGAGTCATACCAGAGTCAGTTTCTGTACAGTATAATGAACAAGGATTACCTTCAGGTGATGCCATCGTTGCTATGACAAACTATGAGGAAGCTATGGCTGCTATTAATGAACTGAATGATAGGCCAATTGGTCCACGGAAAGTTAAGTTGAGCTTGCTGTAAAAGGAGTAAAAGATGCTCTAGAATAAGACATTCTAGGTTTGACAGTATTGACAGTTATTTTCACTTTTTTAATTACTGGAAGATGCAGAAAAAGCTGTTTCCATCAATGGTTGTAAATAGTACCTAGGTCAGTTGTTTAGCTCTTGGTTGAAATATCTGTGTGGTTAAGATATGAGAACTGTATTGTGCCTACTTGTGTGGCAGAGAAGAGCCCAGAAACTCTGGAGGATATTGAATGTCTTACATCAAGGTATAAAGGCATGGAGTTGTAATGCTTTGGTTTTTTTTTAGTTTGCTTTAATTCCATGTCCCATGACTTTGCATCAAATAAAAATGTAAGTGCTGGTTGATTGACCACACAAACGGTTCAAATAGAAGAACTTCAGTGCTACCTGCATTAGTAACTAACACTTCTTACTGAGGTTAGCTTAATAAAATTAAAAAATGACTGATTTTTTTTTTTGTGTAAACGGTTCAGATTTTTTTTGGTTTCATGTGGTTGCAGGTGTTTCTATTAAAAGAAGAAAAAAGAGCTTCCTGTTCACATTAGCTGGCTTTGCAACTTTTTTTAAATAAAAAAGAAATTGCCGTTAAATGTGTGTCTTATATTTAAAACTTGTATAGTTAGTGATCTCGATTATTATGCTTAGCATACATGGGTCTTGGTGAGAATGATGCTGGCTGCTTCCTCTGGAGAGAATGAACTATTACAGTTTGTCAACACAGCAACGAATAGGTAGTTTACAAAGACTGCAAAATCTGCATTAATCGGTTGGACAGGCTTTCTTTTTCTCCTCACTCACTAGTACCTTGAAGCAGAAAATGAATGTTGCAATTAGATCAAGAATTCTGATTTCAGCCTGAGCTTTTGGAGTGGTCTTTGTTTTACCTCTGTATGCTTGTAATACGAATATTAACTTGCTAATGATGTCTGGATGCATTCCAGGTCAATCTCTGATCAGTTTTAACTAATAATCTGTCACTGGCAACCAAGCTGACAACCAACTATGTTATTTTCTTATGTAAGAAAATAAATGCATATGTCAGTATTTAGAACTCTTTGCATATTTAAATTTTAGCAAGAAATAAAAGCTAGCCATTTGAGGAAAAAACTGCATCTTCAAAATTCAGGCTTAGTAGGAAACTGGTTGTGTGGATAAGGACTTTGCTGATATTGCAACTGTACAGGATAGTATTTGGAACTACTAAATAATTTTATGAAGTTTTAGTTCCCTCCCAAACTAAGATAACAGAGTTGCAACTTGGTGATGAAAACTTTGTTTAACCTTCGCTTCGGCAATACCAAAAAATCCTAGATTCATGGAGTAGTTGAGGTTGGAAGGGACCTGGGGTTCTGTAGTCCAACTGTCTTTTCAAAGCAGCATCAACTAGAACGGGTTATTCAAGGCCTTGGCTGTTTGATTTTCAAGACACTCCACAGCCTCCCTAGGCAGCCTGTTCCAGTGACTGATCACCCTCACTGGTGGTCAAACCTTAATTACTTTGCTTATGTAAAGTCATCATCATTACTAAACTTCCATGTAAACTCTTAAGTAGAAGCAAACAAAATCACAGAAAAGGTTTTTTTGTTCTGCAATTTTTAAAAGCCCGCTGTAGCTTTATTTCTTCTGCATCTTTGTCCTCTGTTTTAAGTGCTAGGAAAAAAGCATTTTGAATGAGAATGATAGTGATAATGCCAAGTCTGTATATGTAGATTCCTCTGAGCAAAGAAACTTAAATGTCACCAAATTTTCAAATTCTGAACACTTACATACCTTTTTTTGCTGTCTGGTAGGAATTAGCTTCGGAAGTGTACTGTTCTGAATCCTCCTCTGAATTTAAATGGAATTAAAATAAAACCCAACAAACTGGTGCTTTTATTTCATAACTGCTATAAAAGAGATCAAGGAGTGAAGGATCAGGAAGACTTTGCAGGGAAAATAAAGATGTGTTATGAGAATCTTCAAAATAAACTTGTCTGACCTAATGATGTCGTTGAAAACTTAATCATGATTATTTTTGTAAGGTAGCATCATCTTTACTACTCATTCTTGCCTCTGTATTATCAGCTGTGTTGTAAATGTGAATGCAACTAACTTCTCCAGTTAATCAGCTTTAGATGATTTATTGATTTTAAAGTTCTAGCTACTACACAACAGGAGATTTCAAACACTGAAAATAAATTGGTATACTTTTTACTAGTTCTGGAGTAGTGTTGTACGCACACACATGAATTCTTGTAATAAAAAAAAGGATTTGGAGGCTGGGAAGGTAGAGGAGTTTAGTAGGTTTTTGTGCTGGTAAAGTGTGAGATTATCTTTTAGAAAAAGCATTATGTGTTCTCAAGAAAGAGTAATTGCTGATAAGATAACATTAATTTTTGGGATAGTAAACTTTTTCCCCCCTAGTGAATACATAAAAAGAGTCCTCAAGCTTATAATGGCAGAGGTCATAATTAAGGCATTTCAAAATGTTTTTTGTTTGCCCTATAGCTAATTTGCATTTAATTTAAAGACAGATTAGAGTTTATGACTATTCTAGGTTAATCTGAAATGTCTGACTGATATACCAAAGAAGGGAGGTTTTTTATACTTCTATAAAGACAAAAGCTGTACTTCAAAGTACGCACAGATGATCTGAAGCCGAGGGAAATTGGGAAGGGATGCCAGTACATCAGTTAAATAATAAGGTTAATAGGACAGTCTGATTCTGCCTGAATAGGTGGTACAGGCGCATGGTATGGTGACAGCATTTCCTGGTAACGGGTTTTATAACTTTAGATGTTTAATGGTTTGGAGGCACTGAACTTCCAGTATAAAGGACAAATCAGAGACAGTCTCTAATTACATGGCTTGAATTACTGCTCTTCCTTTTTAAGTACTGTCCACATAGTAAAAGAATAAAAGAGGAAATGGTGCGGTTTGTAATGTTCATATAAAATACAGGTAGTTTCCCTAGTTACACTTACTCTGAAGTTGCTTTTGCTACCATTGTCCAAAAAGTTATCATTTAAAGGAAAACGGTCTCTGTCATCAAAAACTAGTAACAGTGATCGTGTACAGAAGTAGCTCAAGGCAGCCAGGAAAGCCGTAACATACGACAATCTGATGAGTGCAAGAAGATAATCCTTAGTCCCAAAGGGATGGGCCAGCATATTCAACAGAGTGGCAAAATATTCTTAGCAAGAATGGATACCAGCCTGCATCATCTACATGTCAGTGGTCAAAAATATATAAGAACAAATGGAGTACTGTCAGTTGTGCAGAAAGCACTTAACGCCATGAGAAAAATGTTTGCAAAAATATCTTTAGGTAATATTTAATTACGTAATTACATTCTAAATTCTTCTTCTGGCTTTAAAATACTTTAATCAGCAACTTTTTCATCTGTAGTTTCGAGGTTGCACAATTTCTGTCCAACATGAAAACTTTAGACTTCATATATGCAGGACAAAGTTGCCCAGCACTGTATTTGTCCTTTTCTCTAAGTTTTTCTGTAATTCCTGAAGTCAACTTTTTTGTGAGGTAGGGGAGGAGAAGCAATTTGAAACTGCTGAGGAAAAAACCAATTCTCTTTCTGAACCCTAGCTACTAATCTTTTAGTGGGAATGTATCTAAACACTGTTCTCTTTTTTATTCAGAATTCCTTTTCCAAGGCATAGTACAGAAATAATTGCTATTTGCATATATGTGTATTATATGAAAACCTGGTACAGTCATGAAGTTAACCATCTGTTTTGGAAATGGACTACATGACTTCACTGAATATGAAATGGTAAAGTGGTGATGATCATAATTCTGATGTTGTGATACAAATATTTATTGAAGTGCCCTACTTGGTGAAATAGACGGGAATTAGTTATCTAGATACTTTTTAAGTTTTGGTCATTAGTATTCTACTCCTCGTCAATAGTAGTTCAGCGTCAATAGTATGTAATTCTGGTATAAAACTATTTTCTGGGTTTAAAACAGAACCCTATATTGTGACATTTTCACTTACTTACATTTCCATCACACTAATTTTTTGCAAAATCTGTCAAAACAAGTATGCATTGCGTACTCTGCATCAGTGGACAAAAGGCAGCACCAATATTAAAAATGCACTTCCTAGTTTATTTCTGTAACCAAAAGAGTATTTAGCTATAACTTAAGATTGTTTTCCCAGTTACTAGTTTAAATTCTTATACATCTGTTCTTTTTTTAGCAGACACTAAAGCTGGAGATAAATATGGTAGCAGCATTCTGGCAGACAATTGTGTGCTATCCAGAAATGAACATGCATAACCACCATCTCCAAAAAGGGTAAGAAATTACACTCAAAATGTGTAATTTCTTGTATGTTTGATGGAATTAGTAACTGAAACAACTAGTTAAACACATGAAACTTGAACTATATATAGCACGTCAACTAATATAATAAATGTCAACTATGTAAAAAGTCAACTAGTTTTATTATGAAGGCACTTTTATTTAAAAGCAAAGCAGCATTAAAAGTAGATAGTAGGCTATGTACTTATTTGTGAATGTTCATTCTGTATGTGTAAAGGAATCAAAAGTCATCTTAGTCAACCCTGTGGAAAACAAGAATGAGAAAACGATAACACCTCACCCTGCCTTCTACCATCCAAGGTGCGTAACAAAACGAAATGTAACAGGATTGTTGCTGTAATCGGTTTCTTGAGTACTGCAGTTACTTTAGGATGTATAAACCCAGTTATGACAGGTATAGCTAGAGGACTTAGTAAATCCAAGAGGTGTGTAGCTAGAGAATAAGGTAATACATTGGCAAAGGAACAAGCAAACCCCTATGTTCGTAACTGCTTGTCAGCGCAGTTTTTGGACACTGTTCATTTAAGTTTAAGCAAATGTGACTGCAATATATATCTATGCAAATATAATACAGGATTCTATTTAAATATTTAATTTTCTAGCTACTGAAATGGTCCGTTTTCAGCAGATTTTTATTCCATTCTTTGAAACTGGTCATTTGTTGTCTGGCACTCTACTATTGGTGCCAATTCTTGCTGCTGTTGGAATTTTAAAAATACAGCCTCAGTGAAGTTTTTGATTAACACACAAAAGCCTTTACATAAAGGGATTTTTTTTTTCTCAATCGAAAAAAAACCCCAAACTCTTAGAACTGTTTTGTTATCTCACTTCCTTAGCAGCATCTAATTCCTCCTCCTCCTCCTCCTCTTCCTCATCTTCGTCTTCCTCGTCCTCTTCTTCTTCATCTTTTCTTAGCGTACTGCTGGAAATCTGAAACAAAAATCCAACAAAAGTAAATCAAGTGTTTGTTCTGCTGAAAGAAAAGCGATTATCTGTTGGAATTTCCAGTCTAAATACTTGTAGGTTTTTCATTTAGGTGAAGGGGGGGAGGGGGGGAGATGTTTATGCATTAACCCTTCAATTTCTAGTAACATGCACAATGCCAACAGAAAGATATATGGCACAGAATATAAATACAGTAATGATTTTTAAAAGCTAAAAAAAATCCCCATAGTCCTGAGAACTATTATAGGATAAGGAAAACTATGCATTGATTGAATTAATGTTAAAAATCAACAGGATGTAAGTCTGTTTTTTTCTGGGCTGGCTGTTGAGACAGCAGGCTGAGATGACTATTAAGGCACAATCTTATCAAACCTCTTCAGTTAAATGAAAAACTCAACACTATCCTGCTCTAAGCCATTTTTGAGAATAAATTACACAAACTTTACTAGAAGAGTCTTGATTCAAATATGAACTTCTTTCCCTATCCATCAGCACTTGCTCTTCAGAATTATACTGTAGTCCTTTTTTGGTTCATCAAATGTTAGAAACAAGTGCCAGCTGCCAAGCTTTCATCTCGTATGACAGATTCTGCCATCTATCCTTTTTTCTAATGAGGGCTCAATCTAATTCCTATTGAAGATAGATTCTTCACAGAAGATGCAACGTTTACAATTTAAAGTAGAATATATGTATTTTTTTTTCTTTTCCCATGAGAAAAGGAACATTAAACTCAAAGATAGTTATCCAAGTCATCTGGAATGCTTTTGAAAAATGATTTTAGGTTCAGCAGTTCTCCAAGGGCATCTGCAGCTCTAATTTTGGTTATATTTTCTGAGTTTTTCACATACAGTGATATAATAAAACTTCAGTATTGAAGACAAAACTTGCCTTTTTTTTGTAAACAACCCCCTATTTTAAAAGTCCTTAAATGCTGGTTATTAAATTGACTTCTGAGATTTCATAATTCATACAGCTATGTATGTAACAAGTTTTTTGTGTGTGCATAAAGCAAACTGCAATCATTGAACTAATGAAAGCAGAAAAATCCTTAGTCTTGTTGGTGCTCAGAAAATACATAATTTAGCTTGAAGCAAATACTTGCTTACAAATCTCTGAATATAACAGAAAATGGAGCTAATAATTGGATGAAGCTGGGTTAACTTGAGTCTAAACGCCTAAAGCAACAATCTTTCATTCTGTGAAAGAAGAAAATGACAATGACACTGATTCATAATTGGAGATGAAGGAATGCTGCAGATTGAGCCTGTTAAGGTAGCTTTATTTCAATGGATAGACTAATTTTCCAAGTGTTTTCTAGTTCAGAGCATCTGAAATTCTTAAGCAGAACTTCAATCATATTTCTGAATAAAAGGTCCCCCTTCCCCTTTTCTGAAATAAAAGGTGCTATTTTGGCTTTAGGGCTTTTTTCTGCTTACTACTCAAGTATCTCTGACAGTGCTGTAATTAACTAAATAGTAAATTAAATATTATCACTAGTGGCAGTGAGGGGGTGGTAAGATGACTAACCGAAGACCCAAACTGGATCAGAGTAAGGAAAGTGAGAAAGGAAATTAAGCAGTTTAAATCCATGTTATTTTGCCATAAAGCTAGAACAGTACCAGTATTTGAGAATTTAATTTTTGATTACTTAACACTGAAAAAATAATTTTAAAAATATAATGCAATCTGATAAATTTTTTCTTATCATAAACAATTTTATGTGAAAATGAATTCTCTTAAGTTTGCACGTAGGTGATGACTATCCTTGCTTAAGCTGTTGAGCTGCATGTTTCACTGCATGTGCTGCTATAGAAAGCATGGCAGTTCTCTCCTCATGTCTTACACAGCAGGCAGTGTTGGAACACCTGGATGCAGACATTTTTAACCATGGTTAAAATAATACTTTGCTGTCTTAGAGGGTAGGTGCAAAACAGCTGGCTATATTAAATGCCATGTAGATAAAACTTGTGTAATTAAATTTGATTTAAAATATCTGGAAAAGGTCATTTTCCGCTGCTATAGTTCTTCAAAAATACAGCATACTAACCTGAATCAGTAAACGAAATGCTGAAGATAAATTGCCCAGTAAAGTGCAAAACAAAAGGATTTACAAAGGATTGTCATGAAAACTTAAATAGCCCTTTCAGAACTTGTGTAAAACTAAATGCCTGCAATAGTCATGTTTAAAAAAAAGCCCTGAACCCCCAAAGAGGTTTTCTCATCATGGGGAGCCATCCTATGGAAAAAAAGCTTTCCTGGTGCATACAAGTTTTCTCTCCTGATCATGTTTTCTCTCCTGATCATATTAATTGCATAGAAATGAAAAAAATGCAAGTCTTATTGTTCTACTGTCAGTGTAGCTTGGGACATTAATTCTTTCTTGCCCGTTGCTCCTTTCCTTGTGGTTTTATAGTACTGTCTGTTAAATGAAGTCTGGCAGGTACGATGGAGAAACTAGCATCTCAATTGCTTCAGCTAGTCTGAGTGTCAGTTTAAAACAACTATAAAAGTCAAGGGAGGAAAGAGTTGAGTGACAAAAGCATTAAGATGGACACAAAAATGTCAATAGTCTTTGCAAATTCCTGCTTTTGATAATTTAGCATATAGCACTCCTTCCAGAATACTCACTCCAGGATTAAGGGATAGGATGCACTTAGATTATCATTTTGCTTGACAAAGCAACATGACATCATGTTCAGGCATCAGAACTTTAAAAGGAGGAAGCTCTTTGTGAAAAAATGAATCAAGCTCAAGGAGTACTTTAGATTTCTAATGTGGAAATAATATAGAAAGGTAGGTAGTCCACAGAACCAGAAATAAATTGAAGGCTGGTATGTACTAAATCCTCTAAAAGACAAGTATTGTGTTACCGGCACAGTTTATCCCATCTGGTATGCAGTGACTTCCAGCCCTGCCCCCCACCTACAGGTTAGTGTTTGTGTCCCCTGTCCATGTCCTCCCTTTCCCCCCACAGTCTTAGTTTGCGTGATTCTGTGAACTGCTCACCAATTCTGAAGTACTACATTATGGTCAGTAAATTATTATGTAGCATGAAACTAGACTTGTGAAAACTTTGGGAATGAAAGATCTACAAAAAAGTAAAACAAGTCACCTGGGAGTTTTTCTGAATGCAGCATTTTTTGCTAGTGAGATGTTTGGTGGGTTCCAGAGATTAGAGCCCTTAGAATAATTCAAGGTAATGATCCTCATGCAACATACTATTTGCAGAATCAAAAAGGGCAGCATGGGGGGTGTGCAGAACAGGATGCCTCCCTCTTTACTGCCCTATAGTGAATCACAGAATCATCTAGGTTGGAAGGGACCTTTAAGATCATCAAGTCCAACCATCAACCCAACACTGCTAAAACCACCACTAAACCATGTCCCTCAGCACCATGTCTACCCGGCTTTTAAATACCTCCAGGGATGGCAATTCCACCACTTCCCTGGGCAGCGTGTTCCAATGCTTGACAACCCTTACGGTGAAGAAATTTTTCCTAACATCCAATCTAAACTTCCCCTGGCACAAACTGAGGCTGTTTCCTCTTGTCCTTATCGCTTGTGACTTGGGAGAAGAGACTGAGACCCACCTGTCTACAACCTCCGCTCAGGTAGTTGTAGAGAGCAGTAAGGTCTCCCCTAAGCCTCCTCTTCTTCAGGCTAAGCAACCCCAGTTTCCTCACTGGTCCTCATAAGACTTCTTCTCTAGACCCCTCACCAGCCTTGTTGCCCTTCTCTGGACACGCTCCAGCACCTCAACGTCTGTCTTGTAGTGAGGGGCCCAAAACTGAACACAGTATTCAAGGTGCGGCCTCACCAGTGCTGAGTACGGGGGGATGATCACTTCCCTAGTCCTGCTGGCCACACTATTTCTGATACAAGCCAGGAAGCTGTTGGCCTTCTTGGCCACCTGGGCACACTGCTGGCTCATGTTCATCCGACTGTCAACCAACACACCCAGGTCCTCTTCTGCTGAGCAGCTTTCCAGCCACTCCTCCCCAAGCCTGTAGCATTGCATGGGGTTGTTGTGACCCAAGTGCAGGACCCGGCACTTGGCCTTGTTGAACCTCATACCATCGGCCTCAGCCCATCGATCCAGCCTGTCCAGATCCCTCTGTAAAGCCTTCCTACCCTCAAGCAGGTCGATACTCCCACCTAACTTTGGTGTCATCTGCAAACTTACTGAGAGTGCACTCGATCCCCTTGTCCAGATCATTGATAAATGTATTAAACAGAACTGGCCCCAATACCAAGCCCTGGGGAACACCACTTGTGACTGCACTAGTAGGGTGTTCCACCCCTGTCTTCTGCCATGTGATCCTCCTCTGCAGATACACTGCATAGCCCAGTAAGATGACACTATTTTGAAATGTATTGCAGTTTCCTTCTAGGTGTAGATGACTTCCTGTTCTTTTTAGATATTCCAGTGAGAGGTTATGACAACGTTAACATCTGAAGTTATAGCTAAAAGAGGGGTCAAGGAGAAGAGTAAGGTAAACTTGCAAGTTAGTCAAAATGGAGTTCCACTCCATCTCTTAGAGAAATCGCAATGTACATATGTGGGGTTTTTTTTCCTTTTTTTTTTTTTTAAAAGAGAGTCCAAAACACAGCTACCTGTGGCACCTCAAAGTACTTACAGATGCTTGTATACTCTTGATACAGTTTTACAGCAGTGCAGGAAGTTCTCAAGGAAGATAGCAACAGATTTTTGACACCTTCCTCTGGTCTTCGAAAAAAGGAATGGGTAAACATTTTCTGAAGTAACTTGAACGTGAAATTTGCTTGTTTGATTGAGAGGACAGGCAACTTATTCAAAGTCAAGGTTGGACTTTATGCACTGAATCACTGTGTTGCTTTATCTTTTCAGACGGCATGACTCATACTTTCAACAACAGAGTAACTCAACCATAGTAACTGATCCTTTCTGTGTTGAGAGCAGAGAAGGGGTAACGGTGTGTACAAAGTCAAGAAAACTTTTTAGCATTACAATATCAATGCATTATTCTATCTAAAGAAGAAAAGTTGGATGAGTACATTTTAAATTTGGCCATCTTTAACTGAAACTAAGAATCATCTTAGTTACAGGATTAAGGCTACAATAAAGAAAAAATAATTTAGCCATTTTGCAACGTCTGCAAGTTTACTGCTGCAACCAAGTGTCAAAGATTTTTGCAAGGTAGCTGGTTCAAAACCAGTGGCACTTTCTCCGTTTCACTTATTTTTATCATCCTCCTTTTCCTCACTGGCTCTGAATTTTCAGAGTATAAAAGGAAAGGTCTATTGGTCATGGGTTTGCTCTGCTGCTAGGAGGTATCACTAGTCTGATTTAGGATCTTGTAGAGAATCCACACTGTAGGATCTGGAGACTGAGACTAAGAATATGCAAGTGTTATTTAAAGAACGTCACTTCTGTTTCCAATAAGCTCGTAGATCTTTTCTCTGCAAGATGTCACAGTTTGTTGATAAAAGAAATAGTAGAAATGGCATTTTTCAGAAGTAAACAACACAGCTTTAAAACCTTTGTTTTTTCCTGAAATAAAAGTGTTATTTAGAAGCTGCATTATTAAAAGCTTAATATGATCTTTATGCCCTTTTAAGTCTCTTCACGTTTGTAACTATCCTGAACTGAGTAAAGATAGTGGATCCATGTACACGTACATTAGCTAAGGCTCTACTTCAGACATTCTTTGAATACAGTGATCTAGCATTTAGTTTTTCTTTCTTACCTGTACTGTCCTCAATGAAGATTTTAAGGAGCCAGTTCTTTGCAGGGGGGACTTTGAATTTGCACGAACTATGTCTAAGCGAGATTGATAGTCTGGTGGATAAAGTGAGCTCCGAAAAACCTGTTCAAATGAAGAAAGCTGTGACTTGGGTGCCATGATATAGCTTGAAGCTAATAAAATGCAGCATTGGACAATTAAACCTGCTCTAGACATACGCATCAACTGTAGTTTGGATTGATCGCTTTTAGCTGAAACAACATCCTTCCTCAACCTGAGACATATCAACACACTTACGTGGTCAAAGTAAACATTCTTCAGATATCTGAGGGGATTTACAAGTGGAAAACTGCAGCAGTTTCCCACCAACATATGTAGCTGAGTTTCAGGCGAACCTGGAGGTATGAACCCCAGCAACTCCCTTCAGGCTCTCCGTTTCTTGGACAGATGAACTCTTAGTGCCTTCACAAGCATATCCTTGCTGCCAGTCACAGCTGCATCAGAGAAATTTCATCTGAAATGTTCAGGAGATATGCAGCTCAAGAAAAATTTGGGAAAACTCTTAGAATACAGGGGAGACTGTAATATCCGTTATATTTACAAGTTCTTTCCAATAGCCAAAAAGAGTAAATTATAAGACTAACAGCCTGATACTAAAAATAATAAAGCTATTCATGCAAGACTTTATTAATAAAGTCAAGGAAGATCTTAGAATTATGGTCAGTCAATATTTTTATGGAACGTAAATATTGTCCAATTAACATAAAATTTAAAAAGATATTAAAAATTTGGTTGTGAAAGATAAAAGTATTGACTTAAAGGATATTTTTGAATTGGTGCCATGTGACATTTTAATTTTGAAACTAGAATAGTACAAAATTGCCATGGCGTAGTTTAAATGAAGTAAAAATACCAAGTAGTCTCAAATGTGATTGTCACTGAAGAATCATGATTTGGTATGTCTTGCACTAACTGAATACTGCCATCCTGGGTCCTGAGCTATGTATTGGAAAAAATAAAACTAGGACTCGTGAGATTTACAAAAACAAGACCGAAAACGATACAACATTCTTGACAAGCTGAACACGTATACACAGCATACATTTCAATGGTAATAAGTTTAAAGGCCCAACATCCAGAAAATCTGCAAGAATGACTAAACGACTGAAAACCATGTCTTGGGAAAGAGAGACTATAACTCAAAGAGAACAGAAAGGGTGACTTGAGAGAAAGCTGTAATTGCCACAAGGCACAAAAAGCAATTTGGTAGCAAATGTCTCTTAATTCTAGAACAGCCTAATAAAATACCATGATTGAAGATGAAAACAAGCAAACAAACTCAGAATAGAAAGAAGAGAGAGGTTTTTAATGAAGTAATTAGTCTTTAGAACATCTTATCACAGCAGTGTACAATTTTCTCTTACGGTGCATCTTTACAGCAAGATCCACTGCAGAGGTGCTCTTTAAGAACTATGATTAGCTGAGCTTGGAGTGACAGTTAATTTAGGAAAAGTGTCTTATCTGTATTTTGTGGCAAAGATTAGATTGCTGCTGCAGTTCTTCTCAGTTTTTAAAATCTCTTGAGTTTATAAACCTGCATGGTCTTGCTGGAGAAGTGTAAAAAAGGGCTTGGTATACATAAGAAGTTTGTTCTGGGAACCCGAAACATATGTTGCATTTTCTGCCTAGGATGCATATAACCCCAAAGTGTGAAAACTGTTTTTATGTACTAAGTAAATTGAAAAGCAAACCTTAATCACTCTTACCTCTAAATCTTCATTTTCATCAATATTTTGGATATTTTGGTAGGCAGCAGTATATATCTCTAAAGCTTTCCCATGGAATAACATTTCAATGGTTATAAACTCAGAGAATATGTTCTAAAAGCAAATGAAAACAAAGGTTTTCTTAATGCAGTAAAGTACATTTCCACTTCAAATACCAGAAATTACTAAATTCTGTACTTGGTATTTATATGATACAAGTAACTGCACAATACCTAGTACTTTTAAGTAGTCAGACCTGAATGTTAGAAATTAAACATAAATACTGGCAGGGCTGTCACTTACGCAGTTATCATTTCATACTAAATTCTAAGTAAACACTTGAAAAGCGAAGAGGAGACTCATTAGGAAGAAATAAAAAGTCATGCTGAAAACTCACTTGATATTCCCTGATACGTATTTGCAAGATGTAGTCAGTGGATTTTTGCTTTATTGATGGCAATCTTTTTTAACAGGTTGGGGATAAATTATCTGTAAATTCTATACATAGCTGTAATTTACAGATAATTATGTATTTTATATAATAAAATATTCTTTATATATACAAAACCACTTAATGATGACATCTTCAGAACTCACACAATCTTTTGCATATTACTGTAACATCAAGTACTGGTTGGTTGGGTTTTTCAGCCATCTTTAATTCTTTCCCATTTAGTCTGTCTTTTTTGTTTGGTTGGTTTTTTTTCCCCCTCCCAATAAAGTGTCTCACTTCAGCAATTTTATAATTACATTTGAGATCACGTAAGGCAAGTGTTTTTCAGTCACTACAGTCTTTGGGACTTAAGCCGTTTAATGTTTGACATTGAGAGAGAAATGAAAACTTTGCTTACTTGCAGTCACTAAGCATTTCGTGCTTTCTGCATCAGTAAAACTTTTAACTATAGTAACCTACACAAATTTCAGCATGGATAAATATTTTATTTACTTATCACTATTTCTGTTAATTTTGCTAATACTAATCCACATATATCATTCCATTAACAAATGCAGCTACCAGTGAAGTAGAATACAGCAACTGTGGGAAGGTGCAGACGCCAAACAACCTGATACAGAAAAATTCTGTATTTAATAAACTGTAAGAATAATAAACTGGTTTTTAATTGCAAACTTCAAGGTATTTGGATTATGAAATATTTGTGAATATCACAAGACATATTTATGTAGGCTTAAGTTAATACTAAAAGATGCTAATCTTGCCAAAGAGTGAGTATAATAATTTTATTATGCAAGAGGAAATGTGACATCATATACTGAAACATGAGCACACATACTTTTATGTCCTTTATTTTCTGTTTCTCAAAATTATCAATGGTTTCCTCTAATTGCCGAGTTGTCCGAGTTGCATCCAGTGAAGCTCTCTGCAATTCACTTTCAGCCTGGTAAAGTAACACAAAGGTGAAATTAGTCCTGTATTTGATACAAAGATATTTAGTCTAATTGCCATGAAAACATTTAAGTCTGGGTTTTCAAAATACTACACATCTGTGTTACTGTATTTGTAAATTTGTTTGTAGCTTGCTAAACAAATAAAGACACCTTCTACACCATTGGGACTTTGATCTGAAACATGAAAAATGACTAGCTGCAGCCAGTTGGGAAAGTCCCATTGCCCTAACCCATTTTCTGTAATAATCATCTGCTAATTCCACTGAGCCAGCCCTGACACTCCACTGATGACACAGTGACTGGGTTCAGGGAATTAACCCAGCACAAGAATTTTAACCTTCATAAAAGTTTTTTTTTTTTTTAAGCTAATGCAAAGGAGAGGGCAGAAGCACACAGGCCACAGTGGTGGATGAGTAGGGGAAAAAAAAATAAAAAAAAAAAATCACCCTTTATTTTCAAGTGCAGATCAACCTGCTGGGTCTAGAACCAATCTTCTCCAGTGTCACATGCTGAACTTTGTCTTGCTAAGTTTTTATAAATCATTTAAATAGACAGTAAAGCAACAGCTAGAACTAGTACACTTCTCCCATAAGTATCTCAATCAGCAGACTAGAGTTAATACAATTTTTAGATCCAAAAGCATTTCAGGTATTTTATATTTTTAGTATTTTCATATTATTAAAATATTTTATAAAAGCCATCTTCAACAGGTCACTGAGGAGGGGACGCACCAACCAATCCCTAATGCATAAATACATAGTTTTTCTTATTTTGTTACGACAAAATATTTTAGATACATATTTGAATTAGATATAACTATGAACTGTATAAAAATGCACACTACCATTTAAATAAAGATATTGAAGCTATTCTGGTTAAGTAAACTGAGAACTGTGTACTATTACAAAACAATGATGTAAAGGCGTAAAAGCTTGCACTTGAAGACTACAAAATTTGGCTCTAAACTTATTTAATTTTCCATATATTACTGGTCAAACATCATAGACTAGTCAAGCCAGTTATTTACTTACAGGCTCTGTCACTGAGTATCATCAGGAATCTATTCTGTTTTTTCTATTCTGTTCCTGGGTTTTGGAAATAGTATATGGATCAAGTGATTGTATCCTACAATCTAGGATTCTTCCCATTTCTACAACACTGCAACTTAAGAGAGGAATTTTTTTTTTTTTT
>VYXH01000579.1:172942-201621 GCA_013397275.1 Burhinus bistriatus
AAAATGGAAATAGACACCACAGGCCTAGCTCCCGTGATCTAGTTTTTAGTGTTATATGTATATGGAAACGTAAGGCATAAGGCATGCTCTGTCACTTCTTTTTCTTTGATTAAAATCTGGTAACCTTATATTACAGGATTATCAATGTGAAACAATCTCCTTACAAAAATGGCTTAAAGTCATAGACACAATTCTGCCATTACTGGGCAAACAAAATTGGTAATGATCTTTAGTAGAACATAAGGTCACATGTTTATCTCCCTTTCTTGACTTTGCCCAAAACACAGGAAGGAAACAGAGTGAAAGAAAAGACATTTTGTGTATTCTCAATTATTACAATCAGTCACTCTCCGTAAATGAAGGCAGCTGTTACGCACAAGCAGCCATTACACACACAAATACGGTATGTTATTTCTATGATAATAAACTATATCTTCTAAATCCATCCTAAATAGACTGGCCAGATTTTGTGTGCAGATGCTTTGGGAAAGCAATTTTGTTTGTTGTAGAGCAAAATGTCTAAACTTGCAGAACCTGCATAGATTACACAACAGCAGTTTGATATTTTCTCTTCTCAAACACTCACCTGTGACTGGTAATATTAGTAAAGGAAAAAATGGCAAAATAACAATTAGTATTGATAAAATAATCTGTTTTCACTTCTACTTTTAATATATTGTGAAGGATTTACCTCAGATATTTCAAAATTTCTGTGTACTTGGAGAGTGCTATTATTATGTTGTCTGAAGCTTCCTGCTGCAAGACATTACTTACAGTTTGTTATAGCTTTGCTAGAATTCAAATACCCAGTCCAAAATATTTCTGGACAGCTGTTTGTCTGGAACTGAGAGTTTGGTTATTTATTTAAGAAGAAAAAAAAAAATAAAAATCAGACAATCTAGATAGACCATTTCAGAAAAAAAAATAATCAATTTTGGCATTTTTATATTTAAAAAAAAAGTTGGTAAAGTTTTCTTTTCAAAGCTGTGCTACCCCATTTTAGAAGATGGACTTGAAATCTGGAAATGAGTCCTTTGTTATCTGTGGCCAAAGGTGTTCACTGCTAAAACATCACAGTAGCTCAAGAATAAGAGAACCACTGCTGGAGCCTAACAGCGGTGCTAATGAACATGGTGAAGCCTTTCTCAGACCTGAAAGCTGACCTGCATACATCCTCGAAAGCAAATGAACATATTCCTGCTCCCAATACTTTTTATGCATTTTGTGTTGATCACTTTAAAACGCGTCTGGTGCCTTTGGCCATATGCAAAACCAGACTGTACTGAGATTTAATAACTCCTAAAGCAAAGTCTTAAGTACAGAAAACACAGGTGTTATAAGAAGCTAAGCCACAGAAGGATATTTGGGAGTACCTTAGCAAAGAGACAAGAAGAAACAAGCTAGGTGCCAGCCATATACCCATGAAATCAACTGGGAATTAGCACAAGAGGGAGAAAAATGGGATCAGTCTCCCTTTGGGAGACTAGCTTACTGTTACCATTTACTTGCTTAATTCTAGTGGAAGAGAGCTCTGCATCACAGCTCAAATTCCAACCCTACAGCTGACACCCGTGTGTCTTTATTACACGAGGAACTTTAATTTGTCATCACTTGATTTAACTGATTTGATTAATATTAAATGGGAATTCTTTGGCAGAGACAAAAATAAAATGTAACTCTCCTGAGTGGCATTTGACCATCACAATCATTTTTGATCTTTCTGCAGTCCCATGCACCAGTCACTAGAAATATTCTAATTTCTGAAATAAATCTGATGAAATCCTACAAAGAATAGGAGTGCTTCACTCCTCAGTCCAATGCTAGAGTGTAAGAAAAAATAAACAGCACATCATCATGAATTTAAATGCTATATCATAATAGACACGCATAAAGGGACTGAAGTAGGATTGCCTTGATGATCTTTGTTTTTCCATTTCCTAGATTCTGATTGCTTCAGAATTTGAAATTTCAGTGAGATTTTAATGGGAATTCTGTGGAGGCTTAATTTCTCCCTCTGTGATACAGAATAGTATACTGGGGAGGTCACTGGTCTTTTGAAAGGAAGAGTAGTCTCGCTGCATATTCTACTAACAGAATAATAACTTTTCCTTTCACACTTCATCTCACAACTGGAGGACACTCATACCCCATCTAGGTACAAGGAAGCACAACAACTACCAAAATGACAGGCAGAACAAAAATCCACAGAAGTAAAAGAGGAGTTGTCTGATTACACTTATCTGCAAAAACCTCCAAATTCCTAGATGCAATCTATGCCCACCTCTCTGGTATAAACATATCAAATACTTCATAGTTTCTTTTCAATCGAAAAAGGAAGTAAGTAACAAAGCAGCTATTATAAGCTGTAATTCATCACAAAGTTTAAGATTCAACACCAATATAGGAAACAGTCCCTCTAAAGAGCATTCTTCTCTTATTAGTTTCTAAACACAATAGTTTAATTCCCGAAAATTATAAAAATATTTCTTATAGCCACTAGAAATACAGGATACAATAATGTGTCGATCTGATGGATTCCGCTGACGTGTCTTTTCCAGTTGAGATAATTGCTTGGCCTCACGGTTCTTTGCTGTTAAAGTTGCTTTAAGATCATCCTGGAAATAAAATGTTTTAGACATGTTTGAAATAGATCTGGGAAAACAGATTTAGGATAATACAAAATGCACTTTTCTTCATATATGCATTGCCTAGAAAACATGAACAAAACTTCTGCTTTAAACAAAACCAGGTTTTACTGATCTTATCCTGTTAAATGATCCCCTGAAAGAGAAGTCAATGAGGACCACGACAGTTTAGCACCTTGCACAACTCTCTGTAGCACACACTATAATATAAAATATGGGGAAAAAAGAAAAAGATATTTACAGCTTTTCATGAAAAGTACAGTAGACGGTCAAAAGCTGAGATCCCCAAAGCTTAGCAATGGAATAAAGGTGGCATCTGAACTAAAAAGTGGCATCAAATAAATCAGTAAGAAAAAAACCAACACAGGCAGCAGTCAGTGCCAATCAGAGGTTATGAAGAACACAAAACTGTTACATAGAGCTTAAGGTGCCATATAAAATCCATGGCTGAAAGGGTTAAGCTGCATATTTATATATGCAGTTAGTAAGGTGGTTAAATACATTTGGAAAAAAATATATCCTAGTAATGACATAGCTGGAGAAGATCAGACTTATTGATATAGAAAAGGCAGAAACTGTTGATAAATATTGTTGCTCCTCATTTCCATAGGAGAAGTAGAATGTACTTCTAGGAAGACCTGTGACAATTTAAGAATGTAAGAACATACCACTCTCAAATTCTTGTTCATGCAATAAAACAGTATTTTGCAAATAGCTTAGCATACATGGAATCTAAAGTTGTCAGTCAGATATTTATCACGCCATTGACCTTGGTATGGGAAATGACATTAATTTTGATGGCCCTAATTTAAAGAAGCAGTACTTTAGAACAAGCAGAAATACAGCCCAAAGGAATAAGTCTAACAAAATCTGAGGAAGGAGTTGAGCATGCATTTCAAACCATTTCCTCTAAAAAGACCAGTTCCCATTTATCTACTACTCCAGAATGGAGTGGATTAAAGCTATTAAAAACTATAATCTCGGGAAGTTGCCTGTGTTTCTTCCCTTGATTTCAGAATTTTAACACAGTTGTAGGTCTTCTTCACCCAGAAAGACATGCAAGCAATAATGTGTCTCTTTCAAAGTTCTGTGATCCCGTGACCAGATCGCTAGTCAATGACAAGCATGAGCGTGCCAAGGTTAGAATGCTGCATCTTCAATAACAAATCTGTACATGACGTCAGGATCAAAATCATGCAGTTTCTTCCTTGTTTCTATCCTTACTGTTTGTATGTCCTTGTGTATATGACTGTAATTTTGCTTCATCTTTAGGGACACAGAGCTGATTTCTGATAGTAAAAACTGCATTTTTAGCCCATTAAAACTAATTTTGCTGCTGTTCTTTCAAAGGGAATTTACACCACCTTTAAGGCCATCCGAAAGAGTGCTGGAAAGGGCTTTCTCCTTTATGAAAACCATGCAGCTGCACGAAAAGCAATAATAGAAAAAACTTTTTTAATGCTTTACCTTTTAAATTTTAAATTAAAGGTAGAGAAAGAGAAGAGTAAAACATTTATTTTTGCCACAGAACAAAGCAGTTTTGTATCTAATGATCACAGCTGCATGTTTAGTGTTATTTAATGACTAAGCCCTGTTAACAGCACTGACTTTCTAGGCCCATTTAGAACAGTCAATCAGATTTAATGCTGTGGCTGAAAGGGTTCTGACTTTCATGCAAAGTATACTCGAGAATGCCAAGGAAACTACTAGAGTTACCATTATAAAATACAGTATTTTTTTTTCTAGCACAGTGACTTTGGAAATACCTACAGGACTGCACTGTTCCCTTCTCTACCTCTACCTATGGCAACAACAGCCATCATACTCTGTGCGAGACAAAGCCTGACAAAGATTTGGTGCTACTGTGGCTATAGTGGGGGAGCTAAATATAAGTTTTGGATGTACAAAGATAGGGCATACTTACATACATATTTTTGTCTAGGATGTTGAAAACCTGAAAATGGTGCCAAAAAAACCCCATTAACAGTATATTCAAAAGCTGGGGAAAATGCCATAATGGTGAAAGAATTAAGGTCTACATTTTTAGGTACCTGAAAAGAATGAAAAATGTGTTTTACTAACATCTAAATGCCTTCATCCAGAAAGAAAATAGAACATCACAGAGCTCTTTAATCTCATATAACAAGAACCAAAGATTAGGCAAAGTCTTTCATTTAAAACAAAACACCCCAAACATCAACTAACCACTAACTGCCACAGTCCTACACTCCCCTCCAGCGTCTTCAGACCAAGATTTGATGTGTTTTTGGAAAACATGCTTTAATTACACCCAAGGAGAAATGGGATGGAATGTAATAGCCAGTAAAATAAAGGACAGACAGAGAATATAAAATTATTCCTAGTCCCTCTGGCTTTAAACTATGAATTCAAGTCACACGTAAGAACTCTGGTCAGCCATCTAATTTCAAACCATACAGAAGGACAGCTACGGTCCTTCCGCCAGACAGTGAGCTGGCAGATCCTCATCACTGTGCTGTTACCTGCTTTAATCACTGAAGTTATTAAAGCAAACCAGTCCTTTCTTCTGCAGGTGGATCACCTTGGTTTTATGATGTCCTGTTTTATATGAAGAAAAGGAACCAGGAACAGAGTTGTCAAAAAGCAGAAAAGGGAATATTGATCTATAGAACAGTAAAACAGAAAGAAATCCTAAAATCTTACACCGAAGCTGCATTACAGGACAAGAATATTATAGTAGGTTCCACTGAAGCTGTCAAATCCTGCCCCAGAGAGCTACTCAGAATAGTAAACCAGTACATGTGAATGAAACAATTTTATTGCATTTGCAGTTAAATGACAACTCTATTCTGATTGACTTGGGCCTCTTTAAAGCATTTAGTATCACAGGACATTGATGTCCTACCTGACAGAAATAGCAACAGTTCTTTTTAGATACAGCACAAAAATAGCTTGCATACACCCTGGAGCAGATCCAGTAAGTAGCAGTGAGAACATCCCCTTTATAGAAAGTGCTATAATGACATATTCTGCCTGGTTTTACTTAATCAACTAACGTAGTTACAGGTAAAGCAGTCTTACAACTAGCACCCTGTGTTAGCTTTACATGAGTGAGTGACAAAGCTTCCTTTTCACTAAAAATGTCCCAGTGTCTAGAGATGATAACTGTAGACCAGACAGTTGAATTTATGACCAAAGTTTATGGTAATGGGGGAAGGGGACTCATTTAATGCCCTACATCTTTATTGAAGTCTCTCTTAGTTCAAAGGTACATTGATAAAATAGTTAATCCCATCCACAGTTTAAGAATGCTCTTGTACTCCTCACTGTAACTAAGACAAACATTATGTAATACTTTCTGGCATTATGAATGGCAAAGACAACAGGAAATGCCATTCTCTGTTGCAAGGGATGACCTGGCTTCAGTTGCTTCTGACCTCAGCATTTACTGAGGACATTTACATATCTCCAATGCTTTGGAAGCCCCAAGCACTCCTGCAGTGTTCTGTATGTCTCCTCAAAAACATGACTGCCACAAAGACATGAAACTTGTCTTCCACCCTCAACATTTATATCCTATAGAACACCCTCGGTCAGTTCTAGGTCTCACAAACTGGGTTTCAGAGTGACTATTAAAATACCAAATTCTAGGATACAGGCTGTACAGTCTACAGCTCTGCTAAGGACTACCACGTGTAGTACCACTCAAATGCAGGACGCATTTCCTTCATGATTGTTTCTCTAACAACCAAGTGGAATAGCTATGCATTAAGTTCCGAACACTGTACTCCCTTCTTCACCATATTGAAAAGATACAAGAACAAAAACATATGAAAAATGCTTCAGCTGGAAGGCAATGCCACAATGTACTCAAATTAACCGATGAACATGCTGTAAGATTTTTGTATATAAAATACCATCAAATATTGATCATTTTACCTTTTGATTTATATAGATCATGATACATACATCCATTACAGATTTGAGTTTACAGGATAAAGGTAGCCTCTATATAATATAAATAACATACAAGTATTACGAAGAACTGCTTTCTTCCTATAAACTAGTACCTGCTTATTAAAATTTACTTGCTCAAGCTATCCCTCCTGGAAGAAAGAAATTTACAGATATTTTATTGGAATATTTCAAACCCCTATATATACTGTTGCCAGAATATAATGAATGAAGAAACCTCAGTTTTTTGTGTATTTTCAGGTCATCCTGATGACTTTGCAGGACAGAGAGGGACTCAGGCCACTAGCTATTTATCTGTTTCATGAAGTGTCTTCTACATTATGAAATTCAATGTAGAATGCAATTCGAAGTTAGAAAAGCTGTTAAAAGCAGCATATAGACGATTAAGAGCCAAAAGCATTACAAATAATTCACTTTTTGGAACTCTGAATAATGATAATAATAATAATGATGAAGAATGACATTATTTATAAAGAAAATCATCCTGAATTTGCACTATCCAGGAAGTTTCATACTATCCAGAATGCCTTTTTTTAGCATTTGCTTGTGCTCCAAGAGTCTGAATATCCTTGTCTTCACATCAAAGCTTTTTCCTCCAATATATAAACAGCTCCAATTCAGATGTATTGCTGTATATTTAGTTAGACCAATTACTGCAATAAGAAAAATCAGAACCACTCCCCCCTGCAAAGTAGAAGTTTTCAACTGAGTGGCCAGAACACCAAAATGTCCTTTGTGAGAAAACAGATGTTTAACCTACCCTTTTAAGTTTCACTATGGTCCCGTAACTTTTCAGAGGTTCAACAACCTTGGCTTCAAGCCTGTCAACCTACAAAAGAAATTAGAAGGTCACTAAAATCATCTGCATCTATGGTGTGCATAAACAGGCAACAATTTGTTTACTGGTGACTCATCTTATTAGGAATTTAGTCTGTCTGTGCTGAAAATATAGTGGGATGAAGGTTTTAAAAATATTGCAAAAAGCAGAGTCAATTAAATTTACCAGTATATCATTTGTATTTCGAGGAACTCAAGTTGATTTGTAGTGGAATGCCTTTTTTTTTTTTTTTCAATGGCAATACATAAGGATAAATAAAACATGCAGATTCTAACAACTGAGTACCAAATACATTAAATACTGTATCTTGGATATCTGTAGCTTTCTATCTAAAGATCAATGTATTTGCTCTACACTTGTTGATAGATTATAGACTAAACCATCTTTGCTATGGACTAAACCGTCTTTGCTGTCAAACATACTGTACGAAATGCAACACTTCTGTTCTTAAAAAGAATGGAAACAGCATAATAGGTACTGAAAATATTAAAAATACCAATAACAGGTTGTGTAAAATGCATGAATGCTCTCACAGATGAGTTCATCTGAATTTTTGTTTCAGTTCTTCTAGTCAGAAAAACAGCCACATATGGTCAGACAGGCAATAGGATAAGACCTGCCTGCTTGTCAAAACTGACAATACTGCCCAAGTGGCCCCAGCATAAGCTGCTGATGACTTTGGACCATCTGGCCCATCGCTGTTATGTCCAAATTAGGACAAGGTGCATACCTCCACTGGGAAGGGACAGCATTAAACTCCCCTCTAAACTGGAAGCCACCAGTCAGCCAAAATCTATGCTGACTGAGCAAACATTTCTCCTTTACTACACCCTACCAGGGCACTGTCAAACAATTCCACTTAAACTACCAATAGAATAGAATGGAATAGGGCAGTAAGGCTCTAAATGAAGCATATGATTGTAGACATACCAAATAACCTGTCCGTCTTGCTTACTTCACCGCTCAGCATTTACATATCTAGCACTGCAGCTGAAGACCAGAAATCGACAACCCTTACACGCTAATGTTCTCTTGGCTACATTGTCAATACATATAAAAACTGTTAATTAACTTATTGCCCAAAAGAAATAAGGCCAAGATTAACTAGTTGGTTTTCATAAGCAAAGGAGAACTTGATTTAAAGGCTTGAAGCTTCTCTTTCCCTTTGCTTATTCTGCCTTTTCTCCTTCAAAGGGCAATGGTGGGTTGGGAACAGGCATGGTAAGAGGATGTAGGCCAAATGCCAGTTTTTCAAAACACAGTTAGAAACCAAAAGATGAAAACTCAAGTTGTTACATAGGTACCTCGAAATTACAGATTCAGTTTAAAGGTGAAAATGGACTGAGAGATCATGCAGTCTGACTTCACATGCATCTTTGGCCATTACATAAATTTACCCTATTAACAGAGCGATAAATCACTGTTAAATCAATTGAAGCATAAGGACCTACATGTGGCTCAGTTGGAGCCAGATGCATAAGAGCTTATGGAAAAAAAACAAAAATCACACAATCCACACCCTTGGATTTCTTATTACTTCTTAAAAATTTCACCCTAAATACATCGTTAAAGATCCATGCATATTTCTTGTTTTTCAAACCCTCTACTTACTAGACTAGATACCTCATCGATTAACTTTTTTTAAAAGGTTTTCTTTTTCTACTTTGTTAATATAGAAAGACTTGCAATGCTTCTTTTTTAAAAAAAAAAAAAAAAGTCTTACCTGAAAACATCAAGAATGTAAACTACCCTCGTCTCTTTTTTAATTTATAATGGTTCTTAGCTTTTCAAAACTATAAATGGGAATTTTTTATGCCCTACTGAAAGAATAGATATGTACTCCAAAAACTAGTTTGAGTACATGTGAATGAATTTATTTTTTTTTTAAATCTCAGCATTTGAAATTCTGGATCATAAATTACAGTTTGACTGGCCCTGCACATACATGTGTAAGTGGCATAAACACCTTTCTTTATGCTGTCACTTATCTAGCAGAAACATGACTATACCGTCACATGTGGTCCAAATCAAGTTTGTACTTTTCATGTTGAACTACAGACTTATGAAACCTACAGTGGTCCCTGACAGCACCTCAGAGGGTCTGTCAGTGCCCAGTGAAGGATTCCAGTTAGTATTCTCTTCCATACTGCTTCTGATAACAGACTCAACAAAAGGAAAATGACTGACTTTATCTCAGCTGCTGCTAGACAACTCAAGTCACAAAACTAAAAGAACACTTTATTAACTATAAATCATAATCCAAAGCCCAAGACCAATAAAAGACTTGCTCTGCCTCCAATTCTGTGAGTGCTCATACGGATAGTTTCACTGACTTCAACAGGACTAATCACAGGCAGTTTTCACTGAAGTTATTAGCAGAGCAAATGACAAATGATTTGGCAGCCTATCCTGCTCTGCCACTAACATATTTAAAAGCAGTTTCTCCCATGTTTCTCTCATGATTGCAGAATATAACTTTTCCCTTTTAATCATAGATAAGTAACTGAAAAGTTCAGATGGCAAACACAACATGTACAGCTTTAATTTTGTACCTCTGCCTGGCGATAATCCTGAAGTCTGGAAAATTCATCTGCAAAGTTTTTCAGTCCAACTTTTAAGTTTGGTGTCTCTGTGGCTGCATATGCATATATTTCATTTACTAGAAGATCTGCTTTGTCACGTAGTCTGGCAGTTTTACGTACATATCCAGCAAATATTTGGCACAATTCACCAAAATGTTTTTCCACATTTGAAACAGCATCTTGTATTTGTCTCGTCTGATTGTCCCTAGATACCAAAGAAAAATAAGTGAAAAATAAGTAGGGGACAAATGTTTACAACACATACAGGAGGAAAACTGTTATACTATTAATAATTTATACATGATTTGGACATCTTATTTCAGTGCAAAACAGAAATCTATTCTTAAAAAGATAATATTGCAACATTCTGATTAATATGTGCTTATTTATGAATAACGAAGAAACTAAAAAAGCAGGATTTATACTTAAAAATAAAGATCCAATAGAGGAAACCCCAAATCACAAAAATCAGCTGAGAAGTTTTCCTCCTGTGGTTAAGCAAAAGCTCACTATTACTGTTGGTATTAATTACTAACATAGTGGTAACACCTGCAGGTCTCAAACAAGACTGGGTCATACAGCTTCCTGCAAGACTCTGCAATCTAAACAGACAAGTCAACGGTTGGAGAAATTAGGCAGCAGAGGGCAAATCTGTAAAGGTATTAGATGTTCTTTAAATTGTGAACAGTTACCAAACTGCTCCTGTTCAGCACTACAGTGGATAAATATCCCTGCAAATTAGAGAAGGAAGGTGAATGGACACAAGTACAGAGGTGAAAAATCTAAAATCACACAGGACACTCATCAAATCAACAAACTATTTTAATAATTTAATTTTATTTCTTTATTTACCTGAAAGCCTGTATGTTTCATTACTAATGATTCAGATAAGTTATTCTGAATTTTTAATTAATATATTTCACTTGATATTTTGCTTTCCCATTCCTACATAATTTGATAGTGTTGCTTTAGTTATGCTTCAGCGATACTACTAAACCAAATCAGTGTCAGTGAACTCATGCCAGTTGTTGATCTAACTGAATCAACTATGAGACAATTTAGCTAATGGTAACTACCAGATACTGTGTCCTAAGACGTCTCCATGGTCTACATGAGGTGCTTCATGTGAAGTGCTGGAATTCTCAGCAAGAGAATTCACTCGTACCACTGTCCTGGTGAGGAACAGAAATGAAAACTTCCTTCATATCCTTAAGCTATCCCAACTCCAAGACCTGACCAATATTTAAATATCGACTTAATATCACAATACATGATAATCAGAAAAATTGGAATAAATTTAATACTTTAAGACTAAACAACAATGCAGTCAATTCAAATAAAGAACACCTTTCTTCAGGAACTCTTCAGCAAAAATATTTCAGAGCAAAGTTCTGCTACAGGCAAAAACCCAGTTGTGCTGCTTCATGGCAAGCAGTCTAGAAGACTGTTCAAAAGAGATTTTGTTCAAAGAAAAAAAAAAAATCCAAGTTGTTCAGTCCTCCAGGACATGCTTGAGCATAGAACCATTTGAATAGGAAAGGTTTCACCCAGTGAGTGAGAAAGTAAGAGTCTCATTAAGTGAAGTTAATCCGATAAAATTATCTGATAAAATCTTCAGTAAAAGGTACATCGCCTTTCCTATTTTATTGGAAGATCTTCACGTCAGAAAGTGTTTCTCTCCCAGGGGGGAGCCTTAAGCACATTTCCTCACCCAATCTACAATTTTGATCTCACAGTACCCCCATGCAAATAATATTTAATTTGGGGGCATAAAACACTACATTTCCTTAGATGGGGGTGTGAAAAATTGGGGTTTTTTCCCCTCCTAATTATTTGTGACCGCTTAGAGGCGGCCACAAAATTACCAGCGAGAGGCCCCATTAAATCGGTAAGTCTTTATCTCTGCACAGCACACTAAGTCTAGAAAAGTTTTGCGGCCTTTACCTGAGGAAAACAGAGTTGGATCTCCCACGCCGAGGGAGATCCCCTGCCGTAAGGGGGACTGGGCCGGCATCGCCCCCAAAGCCCCACGCCACTCCTTGGGTACCCTGACTGGAGCAGGGCCTCCTCCTCCTCCTCCTCCCCTGCCCGGCAACGCCAGGCGACGCAGCCAGCCCCCGCCACGCAAGCCCCCCAGGAGCAGCCCTCCGGGGGACGGGCAGCGACCTGCGACAGGCGACAGCACCCCGGGGCCTCCCCCGCCCCTCACCGCCCCGTTACCTGGCGTCCAGCCCGCGGCCCAGCAGCATCATGGCGGCGGTGGCGGCGGCTCGGCGGGAAGGAGGGCGGTGCTCGGCGTGCGCTCGGTCTCCATGGACACCGCCCGCCCTCCCCGGGCCCCGCCTCGCTGCCTGAGGGGCGAGCTCCCGCCTCTTCTCCGCTCGCGGGGGCGGGTGGCTTCGTCAGGGGGGACCTCCGAGTACTTCTGGCGGCCCTCGGGGCGGGGGAACTGTCGAGCAGCAGCTGCCGCCCGCGGAACACCCTCGTCCCTCTTGGTAGCCCGAGGGCAGTTCGGCTCCGAGCCCGACGGAGGGCCGGGGCTGAGGCCGCCCGTTTCCGAGGTGGCTGTCCTGAGGAGAAGTGTAGGGCCAAGGTGCGGCCCAGCGCAGGAGCAGAAAAAATAATCGATCAGAGAGCTCATTTTTTGGTAAATACTCTTTTTTTTTTGTTTTGTTTTGGTACATCCAGGCTTGGCAAATGAGAAGCAGTACCAGGGGAAGCGGCCTACCAGTCTGCCGCTTCTGAGGGAGAGCTGCTGAGGTCCCGCAGCCACAGGGAAAATCCTGGGAGCACCAGGAAAAGTCTTCAAAAAAAAGGAAAAAAAAAATTAAAAATGTGCAATTCTGTAATTCCTCACACTGTAGCAAGATCTGAGTTTATCACTCTTAAGTCTTATTCTTTACACACAACTACCACTGAATTACAACTCTATCAGCTGTCTCTCTACCATGTCAATGTCACACTGCTTGTTATCGGGGTGCAAATGATCCATCTCTGGATGGGGTTTTTTGGGGGGGTTTCTCCCCCCCCCCCCCCCCCAATTCCCCGTCAATTATCTAGTTCATACT
Organism: Burhinus bistriatus; assembly: GCA_013397275.1. Taxonomy (NCBI): domain Eukaryota; kingdom Metazoa; phylum Chordata; class Aves; order Charadriiformes; family Burhinidae; genus Burhinus; species Burhinus bistriatus. Next base: position 186,030 of record VYXH01000579.1, read on the forward strand.
GTCTGTGTGTTGTTTCCCTTGCACACTTTCTGAGACACACCATTCAGGTCTAGCGAGAGGTGTCCCTGGCCATGGCAGGGGGTTGGAACTAGATGATCTTTAAGGTCCATTCCAACCTAAACCATTCTGTGATTCTGTGATTTTAGTCTTGATTCCTCTACCTAGCTCCAATTAAGTCTAAGCAATTTACCCTTACTTTTACTTACTGACCCTTACGTTACTTACAAATGCAAACAATTGACATGCCAGAGCAAGGCTTATCCTGTTAAATGTTTTTGTTTTTTTTTTCCCCCCGCTGTTTTTGTGCGCACATAGCATCCTGCTCTTAAGTGCTTAATTACAAATCATAGCCCTTGACATGTTCTTTGGACAATCTTCTGGTCTCCTGCAGTGGTCTTGTCTCTTCATGAGGGCCTGTACTCCAGCAGGACCTCTAGCTCAGAAATTGTAACCCATTTCTGTAGTGTTAAGAGCTCTGAAAGTTGAAAACATCTATTGTGCTACTTAGAGCATGTTTAGACTTCATCACCCTGGAAAGCTCAAGCAAAGTAAGTACCAGAATATCCAGAAATTCTTAATAAACAACAGAATGGTGTTGTATGAGGAACTATATAAACAGCATAAGAAGAAGTACAAAGTTATTTACCTCAAATTATGGGCCAATGAGAAACAGAGACTGACACTTAATGAGAGGGTAAAAGACTTTGAAAATAAGCAAAAGTTACTTGTGATTAAAATTGAAGAAGTAGTTGTCACTGGAACAAGACACAAAAGAGGAATGACAGCTCATCTTCAGCTATTGCAAACTAAATATACTTCAGTCCTGAAGTATAGGACTTGGCATAGACATTAAAAAACTTAATTTGTATGTGCTGATTTTGCACATGACTTGACTTAATAGTTCTTAATATAATGCTGCAGATAGTCCTGGAATGTATGTCCCACCAGCTCCAGCTGCACATAGAAAGTTGAAAATAATGTCATGAGGGCCTGTTGAAATTTTGAGTCATCAGAGAGTGCACAAGAGCACAAGCTGCATAAATCATGGAGTGGAAAAATATTTTTGTACTATGATTTAGAAATAATTATGGAGAATGATGTTGAAAGTAATGCCAAATTTCCTGCTCATTACCTCTAAGTAAGTTTCCACAATAACATACTAAAGATGATGACATCTCATAAATGACAAATTCTGAAGATAAGAAGGCTCTGAAATATCCAATTGACAGTGTTTTCCAATATTCCTCCAGAGCATAAGCAACAGAGTCCTCCTAACTTAAATGAACTTAAGTAAATTCTCTGTTCTGTTGTGTTGAACAACAGTATAAAACTCCGGCAGTGGTGAAGAATTGCCTGTCATTGCTGGGTAGAAAAAACAGGGTATGCATGAGTCTGTGGAAACTTCAAGAACACAAATCGGGATAGAATTTCTTCTGTAATATTTAGGGAACACTTTAGCCATTGGTAAGGTAGAGCCATTTTTCTGGGTTGGAATTTCACATTTCGTCAATGAGTTTGTCCTAGATACATGTATAAATACCAGCAGAATATTCAGTCACTTTCATTAAGTTAACTGATGTTAATTTGTATGGTATAGTACTTACAAACTAATCCATACAGAGGTCCGGAGGTTGATCCATGCACTACAGCTTATGTGATTAAGTCTCTGTATGTAATTGATGAGCTGCCTCTATGTTCATGTGACTACTTCTTTTCTCCTAGTGTGTTTTGTAACTATACAATATTTTTTACAATCTTTAAATTTTTTTGTAATTTTCCATTTTCATGTCCACCTATGCTATCAAATCCTATTATATGTATAGAAAGGCGTTCACTGTAGATCTTGGATGTCAAACAACATTAATTTTAGCATACAAGTTTAGCTCATAGTGGACTGGGGATTGTTCTTTGAGATTTAATAATTTCAAGTGTTTTCCTCTGCTGCAACAGTTTCCCTCTTCCTGCTATTTCACATTTTTGGGTCTGCAATTCCCTTACTTAATGCAGGAGCTAGACCACCTCTCATTCCTAGATCTGTGTTTTCTCAAGAACAAGAGGCAGCTTGTAGGAACTGTCCTTCCCTGATGCACCGGTCTCCAATACCAAGTTCCAGATATCTTAATTAAAAATCAGTTAGTTTGTTAGAGAAAAAATTGACAACATAATTAGAAAAACAGTAAAACATTGTTTCCTCAGGCTAATACCCGTAGGCTGGTATAAACTTCTGTCATCCATTTTGTCAGTATTGGTTATAGCATAGAAGCTTCTTGATGATCTATGCATTCGCCTGTTGTGTTCTTAGTTCTTTAAAAGAGCTTTGGTCACTGTCAGAGGTCAGATGCTGGGCTAGCGGGATCTTTGACCTTGTCCCGTATGGGCAGTCATGCTTTTATGGTGTTGTGGTTTTTATAAACTAAGAGGAGTTCTTGTGTTTCCTTCCTTACTTACTTTTGGGTAAGTATTTCTGCTCCTGTGCTTCTCTTTATACAAACTGAGTTCAAACGTGAAATGCAAAATATGTCTGGACCATGCTGCTATACAAGTTTTTTTATGTCTCTTGTTTTCAGTGATCTGTCAGAAAGTAAGGTTTTGTCTCAGTCTTACTGCCACTTTTTTATACCATGTACGCTTTCAGACTTGTTTCTCCCAGATTCTCATTTATGTAGTAGGACCCTATCTCCTCAAGTTGTTTCCCCAGTCTAGCTAATCCACGTTGTTTCTGGTTTATCATTAAGACCTACTGCTCAGATATTGACAGATGAAGATGTTCTATGTTGACACTGTTTTATGATATTTGATTCTCTATTTAAGGGTGGCAGAGCACTGGAACAGGCTGCCCAGAGAGGTGGTGCAGTCTCCGACTCTGGAGACATTCCAAACCCGCCTGGACGCTCTCCTGTGCAACCTGCTCTAGGTGACCCTGCTGTGGCAGGGGGGTTGGACTAGATCATCTCCAGAGGTCCCTTCCAACCCCTCTGATTCTGTGATTCTATAAAGTAATCGCATTCTTTGTGATGCAGACCATGATCGCAGTTACGTGTAGTAAGTACTGATTCATATGCCAGGGAAGGCACTGGAAAACATCTGTTTCCTGGATCTGCAGTCTAGATGATTCTGAATGTTCTTATTCATTAGTGTGAACAAATGGTACTCCAGTGGTAGCACTGTAGAAATCCTAGGTTAGGCTGTCAAAGTGCTTTAGTGAAGCCTGCTCAAAGTTCCTGAGCCATGTAGGCACATTGTGAACATTGTTGAAGACAAAGAGCCTATGCCAATCTACTTGTGTTGCTGGAAAGGCAGGGCAGAATGGACTCTTGGAAGGAGACTATTATTGCACGTCTCTGGGAATTTTCAGTAAGAAGCAAAAAATTTATTTGAAATTAGGGTATAGATGGTGAGGAAAAGAAGCTTTGGAGAGTGGGCCTGCTACTTGTTCTGCTGCACCATCCCTCGTTCCTTCAATGGCAGTAGCATTGAAGCAGCCCACTCAGTTTTCCGGGGCTTTGATTGATGAAGGTAGGCAGTGAAGCCAGGCTGTTTTGCCGTTCCCCTCAGGCTAGTGCCAGAAGTAATGTAATCTGCCTTTTGCTTTCAGATAACTGTGATAACACACACATTAATTAAATAGACACTTGTATTATTAACATAGTACATAATTTTAATTAGTAAATAGTTATTTTCCAGACATTTTATTACTGGAATGAGTATGAGCCAACAAGGACAAGCAAGACAGAATTATTCTTTTTCTATTTGATGTTTCCTAAAATACAAAACTAGCGGCAAGTCCCTTTGCTGCCTGAGAAGCAGATTGGAGAGTAGAGAGTTCTTTGTCGTCTCGTTCAGCAGGTAGGGAATTTCTCCTAGATCCTTCGCAACTGAAGTGGATGAGGTTGGAAGAGCGGTGAGATGGATGGAGCTCATCTGTTTGGACCAGGCATCTGCAATACGTACCAGGTGTGATACCTTTGATGGAAGCTTCTTCATGTCTTCTATGCCAGAGTCATACTGGTAGTTGTGGCAGGATTCCTGAAGGATGTCTATACTGCTCTTTGGGAATGAGATTCTAGACAGGGCATGTTTCTAAATTGCTTTTCATATAAGCAACTGCTTCCCAGAGATCCCAACACCAAGTGGCAGAGGTTGGCTTGTGCCCTCACTGTAATTACTACCTCAGTACTGGTAGTAGAGCAGTCTGGCTGCATCCATACTGTGTGCCTGGATGTCTCCTCTGGGTCTCTTGTGGTGCCACGGTGGCTGAAATAATGCAAAGGCATGGAATAGCCCTCCTGAGTGTTTTTATAGCATGGAACTGAGGCTATATATGTCGTGGGATGTGGTTTATGAGATATTTGAGGGGCAAAAATTGCTGCAATAATGTTGAAGGATGGTCAATCGCAGAGCGGATGCAGCAAACGTACAGTTTCAACCAACTGACTTTTGTGATCATTCCTTCCCTGGAGTATATTGTTCCCAGCACTGTGCCTGTATTTTGTATGAGAGAGAATAATTTGGAACTGCCAAGAGTAGGGGAGTGATAAAATAATAAAGCAATGCTTGGTTTTGTCTCATGGCCCTATAACATTTAGCAGTGTAGATATATCCAAATAATCAGTTATACTTGGAGGGTCGCTTCCAGGTGCACCTAGGGGCTCTCTTGCAGGTTTGCTGTCTACATGAACTGCAGATCTGGTCTTTCGGGCAACTTTGAATGTGCTCTCAGAAGATTATAAGTATTTTATAAAGCTTCAAAAGGAAGTTGATAATGGTTTCATTTAAGTCTGTGACAGTTCTGTCGTTAGCAGTAGGAAGCAAATTTTATCCTTCGCGAATTGTTTTCCTCTTTTTACAACAATAGTATTGTGTTCCCAACAAACTGCTGTACCAGGAATTTTTTCTGCAACTGAAGTGGCAGCCTGAAGTGAGCTCACGCTGAAGGTACTGGTATGTGATAACAGCTACCACTTGGTGGCATCCACTCCATGCTTTATTTAGCTGAAAACTGCACAGCCAGCAAGCTGAGAAAACTTTCTAAGTTCCTGGCTTGACATTCTTTATAGGTATTTAAAAAAGTTAACTTTGCACTGGTCTCGATTGGTATGCTCAGGGCTTGACATGTGCATGACCCAACTTCTGCTTGTATTTTAGTGTAGGAGTATACACATTTACTGACCTTGCAGTTGACTCAAATAATCAAAGTAAAATGATTAAGCTCTAGATTTTTCCTGTTCTTTGGAAGACTGTGCAACTATTTGTTATTCACGGAAAGCCTGTTTAAACCCTTGGTCTTGGCCTTGGTGTGTACTGCAGTTTTAAACAAGCTCTGATTTTAGATAAGTGAATTAGAAGCAAAAATAGTATAGATCTGGTTAGGAGGAGAGTGTACTTGAAATGAGTTCTTGAATCTTTGATTTGCACTTTTCAAAGGAAAAATATTCAGACTCATTCTGGAAAGTGTGTAACATTAGTGAGTCCAGAGGAGGGCCACAAAGATGATCAGAGGGCTGGAGCACCTCTCCTATGAAGCCAGGCTGAGAGAGTTGGGGTTGTTCAGTCTGGAGAAGAGAAGGCTCCAGGAAGATCTTATAGCAGCTTTCCGGTATCCGAAGGAGGCCTACAAGAAATCTGGAGAGGGGCTTTTTACAAGGGCATGTAGTAATAGGACAAGGGGTAATGGCTTCAAACCGGAAGAGGGTAGATTTAGAATCGATAGCGGGAAGAAAGTTTTCACTCTGATGAGGGTGGTGAGGCACTGGAACAGGTTGCCCAGGGAAGCTGTGGATGCCCCATCCCTGGAAGTGTTCAAGGCCAGGTTGGATGGGGCTTTGAGCAGTCTGGTCTAGTGGGAGTTGTCCCTGCCCATGGCAGGGGGCTTGGAACTAGATGATCTTTACAGTCCCTTCCAACCCAAACCATTCAGTGATTCTATGATTCTATGATTAGCATTACTAATAAATTAAGGTTTATGAGGAGATGTAAACAGCTACAGATTCACTTTACCTAACTCTTGACACTTAAAAGAGATATCAGAAATATATTTCACCAACCAAAATCTTAATTTGGAGATCTCTGTCTCTAAAATGATATATGGCACAACAGTCTCATTCAGTTTGATTCTCATGAGTACCTAACTTCAGATTTAAAGTTGCAAGCCCATCCTTGTTGTATTTGTTGTCAATGTACTGTGAAAAGAAGCAAGACAAGATTTTTTTTTAAATGATTGGTAAATAAGAATAAATCAGATCTTTAGTAGCTTAGTGCAGATATCCATAAGTGGGCCGTTTTTCTGATAGTGTTAGTCTGATGTAAGGAGAATCAAGAACTTTTCAGCTTTTCAAGACTTGGCCTGCAAGTCCTTGGTCACTTTGGGGAACACAATGTAGTAATGGAACACAGTGTGAGAGCTAAATAAATGGCTTTTGGCAGTTTGTGGAATGGTACTAGAACAATATTTCTACTTTTGAATATTTCACCCATAAAGTCCACTTGTGATAATAGTGAAATTTAAAAAAAAAAATCTAAGAAAATTGTATACTTGTCATCTAATTGCATTATGTGATGATAATTGAATGGTAGATGACATTTGATTTTTATTCATTGCTTTCACACCTAGATTCTTTGACTTCTGCTTGGAGCTGAGGTTAGAAGGTTTGAGGGTTGTCTTTTTTTTTAAATTTAAAGGAAATTTCATTAGCTGTTACTAGATCATTGGAGAGTTGGTGGAAACAAGACACTTCCCAATGCTTTTTAGACATTTTTTTCCTACTAATGAAAACAAAATAAAATTGAACAAAAATTTCTAAAATAGTCATTATTAATAAATGAGATCGCTACTACTTTTGGAGGCAAGTAAAAATTTAACTATTAAAACATTGCACATAATTGAAACTTGCTGACTTATTTTGTGATTTTTTTCCAGCATAACCTGATGAATCTCCCATTCCTTTCTGTGGCCTGTATCAGTGTGGTGAGGGTTGTGCTTTAAAAAATGTGGTCACGATCCTCTTTTGATAATTTTCAGTTTTATGAAACCGGGTAAAGAAATAATCTGAGTTAATTTCTGCTTAGAAATTAAGTCTGTTTGATAAACCCAGAAGCAATACATGACACCATTCCATGTTTCCACCAGAATAATCAGTCATGTTATCAAATGACTGTGAATTCAGAGAACACTTCAAAATTTTCAGTACCTCGTATTTCATCACATCTCTCTAGTCCTTCGACATTGCTCTGCAATGTTGTCATATACACTGAAAATATTACAGCTAGGAACAGGCCTGTATTGAAGAAAACCGAAGTATATGCATCAGTCTGCTTCTAGGGGGCAGCAAATGACTGTGTTTTAGCCACAAGAGAAAGTGCAAAATTCACAGAGTTCTGCCAGCAAACCAAAGGCACAATCCAGCATCTTGTAGTTAATGGCAAACTTCCCATTTTCTTTGATGGGAACAGCATCGGGCCCCTGTTGCTTTCCTTGCTGTCTTCCCAACCCCACTTTCTAAGTGGATAAGTAGTGTGCATAAAATACATTGGACTCCTGTTATTAGTCGTCATTGTTGTAAACAGAGTGAACTATGGATGCAAATGTTATGGTTTTTATTAACATTCTGAGACCACAATGCGTCTGATATAAAAAAGTACATGACATAATTGTAATAGTATTTATCTAAATATTAGCTCATTGGGGTTTTTTTATCTGTTTTGTTTTGTGGTATTTAAAGGAATGTGAATTATTTTTTTTCTGTGCCCACACATGGTAGAGAATAGTGGGGGGTGCCCTCTCTTTCCGAAAAAAGCCTACTGATAAATTCACAAGTGTTGCTTAATGCAATCAAACAAAAGATGGTAAGCAAAAGTTTTATTGTAAATGTAATTCACTTTTATTTATGCATAGGTTTTTCTATAGCCCTCCTTACCTTAGCACTGTTATATTCACATGCAAGCTTATAACAGTAGCATAATATAAATGGTGATATATTGCCTATATGTCTCATAACCATTATATTTTTCTTGGTCAGTGGTCTGTCTCTACAGAAGTTGTTCTAACTTTGTAGCCCTGTGATCCCTTCAGCTAGACTTCCTCTTCTTTCTGAAAAAATACACAATTTCTTCTCAAAATTGCATTAGTTGAATTTGTGCAGAACTAGAGGTATGGGACCTGGTCAGATAGCAGCTTCTTTAGAGAGTGTGTCTTTATCTCTTTGACCCTTTGCTTAGGAATAACTTAAGTTTTGTGCTCCACATACCCAGGGAACAATCTGGCTGCAGATACAAGCTGATGAAATTGTAGAGGTTCTCTAATGTATGATTTATTCCTCATGGCTACCTATGAATGTGGAAGACTGAAAACAGCCACAGTTTGGTACATTCTGATAATGCAAAATCTGCATTGTTATCTGGGAACATAGCTTGTATATTCTCTGGCCTAGAGGGCATTTTTACCAAGTATCAGAGTATCAGAAATAACAGTCAGTGTAACAGAATCAGGCTCCAACTACGCAGGTCAAGTAATAGGATTGTTCCAATACAGACTGAGGAACTCCCTTTCAGCTGAGAAACATCCCAGAGCATCAGATCGGATGCCTGTAGTTGAGGGAGAGCCACTGTGGATCATGTTCATGGCACCTTTGCCAATGGTGACCTTTCCTGGGAGAGTCCGTTCCTGGATGGTGCTCGGAGTCCAGAGCCACTGGGAGGAGGATGTATGCTGTAAACTGTGGTTCTTCTGGAACCTAATGAAGCCTACAGCTATTTTCTTTGTCTTAGAGACAGTCCTTACCTCTTTCAGCAATGAATGAATCTGGTGGCAACCCTGGTGCAAATCAGATCTCATCTCAATTGCATTTTTTAAAATTGTACTGGAACTGCCTTTTCCAGGTCTCCGTTAGTTCTTGCTTTGTTTTCAGTGCTGGTCCTGGCTATCTGTGTCTGAAACCATTTACAGTTCTGATTCACTTTTTTAATAGAGACAAGTCTAAAGAGTGATTCTTACCATAGTTTCAATTTTTATTTTCAATGATTATGAATAAAACATAATGTAAGGGGGGGGGGAAGCTTTTGTTGTCTTCTTCTGAAGTGTACAAAGGGAACACAGGATATTCTGTGTGACTTGGTGCCTGAAAAAACACAGCAAGGCTTCTAGAAAAGTCAAGAGGTGAAATGCTTTTGCTAGATATGGTATCTTTGAGATGCCTCGAACAGGAAAATACTGTAGAATTTTGCACCCATAAAAAAAGTGTTTTTGTTCTTCTCCAAGTTTTATGTTTCAATTTTGGCAGTCTGCACATCTAGAAATGATGATGTTTGCAGTGGCATAGTTGTTTCTTGGAATAATTATTCATTACTAATTTCTGAAATATTTGCACAGATACCGGCCCACAGCATGTTGTAGTTTAGGCTACTAAGTGTATTGCTCCTGGCCTGCTGACATCTTCAGCATGTGGTACTTTATTGTGTTGGCCACAGAAATGTTCTATAGTCTTGCAGTAGCATTGAGTGTGGTTCTGTGGCTTTCAACTTTAATTACGCTTAATAACATAATACATATATAGCAAATAACATTTCCCGTATTTAAAGTGTGGTTTTACTCTGAAATGTGATGATTTTAAGATGATAGTAACTAATGCAACAAATAAGATCCCTGTGCTAGTCAAATCATAACTGACTACTAACAAAAAGAAATTCCCCTATCAGCCCTTCTCATAGCAGGGCAGAACTGGCAGAGTCCGTGCCCATGCTGGTAAACACTTGCTTTGGCTGGGGCATAAAAAGTTCCAGAAGTAGGGTCAACAGTGCTTTCCCTTGCTCTAGTATAATCCTTGGTGTTGCAAGTAAAATGCTAAGTTGATAATAAATTGACAGAATGTAAACAAGAAATCAGTTAAGACTTCTGACAGTGTGAAAATGTGACATCAATGTCATTTTTCAACCTCAGTGCAGGAAATGCCTTTGGTGTATTCGGGGTGAATATACTGCCCTATGGCAGCTCTTCCCTTATTAAGGAGCTGCCTCTTCGGATGTCTGCCTCCACCTAGCTGAGTTTTTTACACATTTATTGTTTGTTAAGCTATCAGTAAAGTTTTGAATAGATCTTAGTAAACAAACTCAATCTTTTAGTCATATTTCAGCAATGGTATCAACATGAATCAGTAAGGATAATTTAAAAATCTAGGAACTGCTGTCACTTTTTTCTTTCTCATGTTATAGAGCTCATTTTCTACATGGTTATACTGAGGTAGGGCTTTTTTTTGGTTTTGCTTTCTTTCATTCAGTTTACAGGATTTTCTTGTCAGCCCTTTTAAACTAGCCATGCTTTCTTTTTTGATGCAGGGGAAGAAAAGAGAGTAAGACAGCTTAACAAGGCATAAGCTCAAGTGCAAAGCAGTCGGGAAATTAAGGACTGAGATAACCAAAGAAAATTTGAGACTGAGTTCAGAGGTATCAATACCTTCCCAGTTTATAGCTATATCAGGGCATAGCTGTGCTGTGGGCACAAGAGACAGCTTTGCTGTGTGCTGCCTTTGGAGCTGGAAGTGCAGGGAGGCGTGCGGAGGATGGACGGCACTGGCTCCGAGAGCCAGCCTGGTGGGGTGTGAGCTGGCTGGGGCGGCTGATGGATGTGACCTGGTGTCTCTGCACAGCAGCGCGTTGTGCATGGGGCAGCTTGCATGGAGGGCTCTGCAGCAGGCTTCTTTCTGTGGACAGGAGGTAGCTTCATTTTCCTGCTGAGAAATGGTTATGATCAGTTCCCAGTTTGTTACACAAAACTGGAAACAAGCAGGAAGCCTGCCCTTCTACTTTAATAAAACTGGCCATCTTTACAAGACAATAAAAAACCCCCAAGTCCTCAGATTGACAGGAGTGAAATAAGTGAAATTAGCCTTTGTCGCTGCTTTGAATTTCCTAAATAATCCATTCACTATGTCACTCAGCACATATAGAGGCAGTCTTGATGTACTATAACATGAACTGTGATAAACTCATCCCAGGTTGTTCATGATATGCGAACCGTCCATGGGTATATGCTAGAGTTTCATACACACAGACACACAACTTAAAAATCCCTTCCAATTCAAGCACACATTGGGCACATTAAAAATAGAGGGTTTGCTTAACAACATTGAAAATAACTTTGTTTTATACAAGTCTAAAAGGTTTAATTTCAAATTCTTCTTGAGACACTGCTATCAGATGAAGAAGAAGTCATGCTACACTGTCTTTTTCTACAGGTTCCTGACTTTGACAGACACTTAATTGATTTGTTACATGAGTAAGGTAAAAGTTGACTCAATCAAGCAAACCTTTAAAGAGCAGCACTAAGCAATGGAACTGTTGCTTAAACCTTGTTTTCAGTGATCAAGGCAGCCCAAAGAAACCAAATCTTTTGACAAAAACTAAACTCAAAGCTAAGAAGAAAATGCCATACCCTAAAAATAATATAATAAAAGATTTTCCTTGTGTCTCTAGCTAAGGTTGCAATAAAGTTAACACAAAAAAAGATAAAGGGTTATTCATTTTTGCCCTTTAAAAGATTGTGTTAACCCTGGCCTTTGCTTTTTTTAACAGGTAGAGAAGAGACACTCAAGAAAAATGCCCTGGAAAAGTGTGCTAATGGCTGTGTGAATAGGGACGAGATATGATTACTGCAGAGGTTCAGCTAGTGCTTGCCATAAGGCTTGGAAATGTGGTGCCAAGGGTAGTTTTGGCTGGGCCTGGGCATGTCAAGGTGGAGCTCTTCCTGGAGAGTTTGCCATCCCAGCTGCACGGCCACCAGCTTGGGAGCACCTGGTTGTGTCACCTTCTTGCCATGATACTGAATGCTCAACCCTTACGCTTTCTAGGAGGAAAGTTGAAATGAGCTGCTTGGTTCAGTGAAGACAGTAATGGAGTGTGTCACTTCAGGCTTGCTGTAGCTTATGCAGAAGTTTCTTGGTTAATTGTAGTGGACTGACACATGTGATGCAAAAGCAGGTCTTAAAAGTTTGAGCACGGCTTCAAATAACATGCATGGAACTTTACCTTGTTAAGGGCTATAAAAATAAAACCACAAAGTTATTGCTTAAGAGTCAACAAAAAATGCACAATAGTACTTATAGTCACCTGCAGAGCTTGTATGATAGTGGCAACAAATTAGTGTTGCTTTCTAAGATTATCTTAGCTAAAATGGTGGATCTTGGCACAGGAGATATACTAGTATATTAACAATATATTAGCACCTTTTTTCAATTGAGAAAAGACTTTTGAAATGGGCATATTTTTCATCCTGGACTCAAATAATGGAAATATCAAAATGTTTCCCATAATTGTTTTTAACTACACTGTTTAAAGCAGAATCATCCACCATATGCATGATTGTTTTCAAGACAATAATACCCCAGTAGTAGCGTGTCCAACTCTAAGAAATACACTCCAGCTTTGAACTTTGCTAATGTATCATCATGATAGTGTATCTTTAGTAACAGATAATGCTGAAGTGTATACAGATTAATGGAAAATTGGAAAGTTATTTGTTTTCAACTAATTGTTTAGTTCATGTACTACATAATACATTAATAGATGTGATCGCTACATTATTATTTATTCTTAAGGTTGTTTAAGTTTTTGTATAATGCACTGTGTTTGTCAAAGAGTTTGAGAGTTACAAGGGAGATTTAATTTTGTCAGCCTTGAAGATGAGGAAATAATGAAGTATGTCCCCACAAGGTGGTTAATTCTATATTGTGCAGTTGAAAGAAACTGAAAATGTTTTGTAAATCATATAAATTACTGTTAGGTATGGACTACACAACTGCAATTTTTTATTCTTCCAGGAAAATGAAAATAAGGAAAATGCAGAGATATTTCCAGTGACAGTTTACTATTTATATTTCTTTCAAAATGTGCTAAAAGATTTCTATGGATACACTTTTAAGATTAAAACAGTTTGATTTTGTGTGTGCTGAAGCTGAGACATAATTCATTAATTGGACAGTGAATTAGAACAAAAAGCTTTTGACAATTTTTGGGCATAGACATTCTACATAAAGCACACTTCATGGAAAGAGAGAAAAAAATGGAAAGTGATGGTGAAAAAAGTGCTGATATCAGTAAATTATAAGCATGGTTGGAAAAATAGCAGGTTCTGAGAGATTCAGTTGAATGTGTGTGCTTGTTTTGGGAGTCGGAAAGTCTTTTCTTATCTCTAGTGCAGCAACAGCAGGATATACTCCTAGTGCAAACATACTTGGACAGTTTACAGAAATCTGCTAAAGACTGATTCTGCTAAAGCTGAGCTTCAATTAAGTTAATTTTGGTTGTATACATAAGAATTGATTAGAAAACCAAAAGAGAGTGACATTTATTACAACTGTTAAGTACCATTTAAAAATTGACGCTTGTGGCAATTTAACCTTATATTTGATAGTAACAGGAATGCATACTTAACAGGAAAGTACATGATATACTAAAAATAAATCATATTTTTCTAAATGTTCTTTAGAATGAAGCATTGTTCCTTATTTTTTAAATGAGATACTACTGTTTCTTTTTTTGACCATCTCAGCTCACAAGTTCTTGATTTTCCTTTTTTAAAAATTCAAGAACTTTTATTGGGATAACACCAAATAAAAATAGAGAGGATACTTCCCAGAATAATCAAATGATAGTAAATAACTCTTGATACACTGGGTCTACTCTTCCGCTAGAGAAAATGTAAATGGAACTAGACAGGATTTTTTCTTCTATCAACCTTGTGCTCTCTGAGTAGGACCTTGAAGTCCCCTTGATATTTTCACTGAGGTTTTGAATTACACTAATTGTCTGTTTCATCAATATGCTTAGTTTGTTGGGGGTGCTATATTTTATTTTCAAATTGCAGCAATGTGACCATTTGCTGATATTTGTCTTTGTGGATGGAAAGCAACTTCCATGACCACAGGGAAAGTGCAATGAGATGCTGGTGAGTTTGGGTGTAAAGGAGCAAGGGGCTTAGATGGGGAAAAGAGGTTAAAAAGTCTTGGTTGGATTAGAGGTCTGGAGGCATCAGAGAGCTCCAGGAGGTAGCTTGCTCCTTGGTGAGCCACATTCTGTGCAAGGCTGGGGAAATTCTGATGCGATCCCACTAGTTGCCCTTCTGCCAAGGAGTTACCTGATACTCCTTTTTTTGTTCTGCTCCAGACCCAAGCAGTCATCAAATTTCTGAGAAGGACTGTTGAGAAGCTTCCCATGGGCTTTGCCTTTCAAGGCTGATAGACACAAGGCTGCAGCCCCAGCTGGCCGGGGAGAGCAGCAGGAGGCCTGCCTCCAGCAGCTTGTGGGGGCTCCTCTGGTTTCCTTTGAGGTCCCTAGCTAGGTCTGAGAGTTTTACACCTGCTGAGCATTGCCTTTGTGCATACGTGTCTTTTCAGAGGAAAGGCACGCCTCTGAATATTTACCTCACGAGTTATGCGTTGTCCGGGCTGGTAAGGCAGCCTGATAGCTCTTGAAGGCAAGACCTAGCAGGCAGCATCAGCTGAGTACAGTACAGGGAAGGCATGCTTGGGAGCAAAAGAAGGCTGATGGTTGAAATTACAGCTGAAAGCAGTTAGGAAAATACATCCAACATCCTTATCATTATTTTGAAGGCAACAGGGCGAAGGGTAACTTTGAAATTGAAAGTTGAGATCTGTTTAGCCCAGAGAAGAGAAGACTAAGAGGGGATCTCATCAATGCTTATAAATATCTAAAGTGTGGTTGTCAAGAGGATGGGGCCAGACTCTTTTCAGTGGTGCCCAGGGACAGAACAAGGAGCAACGGGCAAAAACTGGAACACAGGAAGGTCCACCTGAACATGAGGAAAAACTTCTTTACTTTGAGGGTCACAGAGCGCTGGAACAGGCTGCTCAGAGAGGTTGTGGAGTCTTGTTCTCTGGAGATATTCAAAACCCACCTGGACGTCCTGTCCAACCTAGGTGAACCTGCTTTGGCAGGGGGGTTGGACTAGGTGATCTCCAGAGGTCCCTTCCAACCCCTACCATTTTGTGATTCTGTGATTTTGCTTTTCATTAAGGTTCCGGTGTATGACTAGTGTCGGTTGCAGTTTTGCAGCATTGGGGAGGTATGACTAGAGACACCACACCTGAGCTTGGCTCCTGGAGAGATCAGTGATCCTACTGAGGCACTCAGATCCTGTGAGATACAGTCTCTGTAGCAGACTTTTAATTTTGCAGGAACCCCCCACGGTTTTTATGAGATGCAGGTAGAGCAGCAAGCCTGGTTGCTACCAGTGGCAGAATCGGGCCTTTATGTGGTTAATAATATGCTATGTGCAGCTTTAGGAATCAGTTGAGAGAAATTTCAGCTTCTTTTGAAAAATCAAAGTGATCATTAGCGTATATTGAGCTGACACCAGAAATGAATCAGAAGGGGTCCTGATCTGAAAACTTCCCCGTAGGGCACGTACATGCATCCTCAAGCTTTTCTCTTCTTTCCCTGGGAGGGCTTGCCCTCATCCAGTTCATAGCACTTTGACTTTCTGCCTGATGTTGGTAACTTTTGAAAAGTTGCCAAGAGACAGAATTATCTTATTCACCGGGACCTTCGCACATTCTCAAAAAAAAAAAAAAAAAAAAAAATTGTA
>VYXH01000579.1:201719-225767 GCA_013397275.1 Burhinus bistriatus
CTTACTCCCCGGGACCTTCCCAAATTCCAAAAAAAAAAAAAAAAAAAAAAAGTTGTATTTCTCAATAAGAAATATTTTTGTGAAATTTCTTAGCACAGTGATCACCATTTCCTGTTCAGGCCATGGGGAAAGAGTCAGTTTAAGCACTTAGCTGATGTATAATCATTATTTGTTGTATTGTCTGGAATCTTTTATTGAAGTGGACGAATGGAGCAATACTGAAGATGGGGTTTTCCAAAGTGCATTGATCTTGTTATGTTCCAACTTCATAGGTTTTAACTAATATGCTAGGCCAATATTTTCCTTAGGACTGCTGCATGTACTAAAAAATGCAGACAGAGGGCCGAAAAAATTATGAAGCAGTTTTGCAGTGGAAATAATTTTGCTGCAATCACTTCTGACAAGAAGGAGAGGCAAGGAAATAGAAGCAAAATAAATCAAATAATCTGCTGGTTTCTCCCAGAAGCTCCAGAATGTTACTTCTTGTAACATCATCAGGAGGTGTACCAAACAAAATTTACATTTACAGGCCCTTTTTGCTTTCCAGAATAAGCACTGCAGCGTGAGGAGAGGGATCGTGCAAACTTTATGCTCCTCTCCATAGTTCACCTCTAAAAGATCAGAGTGAAAAATGAACCTTGCCGGCAATATGAAAATAATTAAAGAGAAAACAGGACTTCACCTTTATTTTTGGCACATGTATCAAGTCTGTAGTTTGATAACTGCTAGAACAAGATCTGTGATTCTTCGTCTGTAAATGACCTCTCATATTCCTGAGAAATCACATTCTGCAGTTCACCATCTCAGTTTCCACGTGGAAGGAAGAACTTCAGTCATCTCACTGCCTGAGAGCCTGTCTCTTCATGACATCCTGGCTGTCAGTATCTGCGAGCAGATGTCAGACTCTCTCCCCAGGGTGGGCAGGGTTACCACTCCTGTCCTTTCAGAAGAGGATACGTTCCAAAACTGGTTTACTGCATATATCTCTCTGTGTGTGTCTTCTCTCCGGACTCTCTCAACAGCTCTTTGAAAGCAGTTAAACAAAGTTCTCTAGCTGAGACCGAACAGGTCTGTTGCTGAACAGAATTCCTCTACCACAGCATTGCTTTGAGAGAGACAGAGAGAGGAGCAAGTTCAGGGCAGATACAGACAGCAGAAACCTGGCAAATTGGCAAAATCCATAGTCCTTAAGCTAAAAATATCCATCTTGTTTTGAATCTTTTGTATCTTCTTTTAGTCTTTCATGGGAGATTTTTTTTTCCTCACTGTCTAGTTTCTGGAGTTTTAGAGGTTTAATGTTTGCTGACCTCTCTTTATGAGACCAGTACCCCCAGCAGAAACTTGTGTTTGGTTGTTAAGTTTGTTATGGTAGAGAAATGGGTCAAGGTGGTAAGCTGTCCCCAGCTGGAGAAGGTGGTTGTTCTCCAGAGCTGTCCAAGTAAATCTGCATGATCTTGAAGAGAGAGGGCAATTTTTAATAAGTCACTAAACATTAAATCCTCCTGTAGCAACCCACTACCCTCTTCCTTCCAGTTAGAAAACATCTTCAATTCCTGATGTAAATTTATTCATGGCCATTTGTATTAGTGTTTTGTTTTGATTTATATAGCTCTTTCCAGCCCTGATGTTCACCCCCTCTTATATCCCCAGAGAGTAATCATATTTCATCTGAGACTTTGTTTTGCTGCGTTAATAAACTGAGCTCTTTGACTCTTTTTATTTTCTTTCCCAATTGTTCTTTTAGACCATCCCAGCATCTTTTCCGATTTTCATGAAAATGGGTACCAAGCTGATGCATAGCATTCCAAATCAGGATTTACCATTGACAGTAGTGCCAGTCGTCTTTCTGCATTATTTGATTAATCCTAAATTGCATGATTTGTCATACCTAAATCACCTCTAGGGTTGACATCTTTGATTAGGATCAACCATATATCCAGTCAAAATCCCATAATTTTTTTCTCTCCTTCTGGTATTAGTAAACTAACTGGTAACAAAAATTCTGGTTATTAGCCCCAAAGTGCAGTAATTCACACTTCATACTATACCTGCTATTCTCATTCCTGCTATATCAGGCCTGAAGGATGCTCAAGATTGTCACAGGCACTTCACAATAAAAAAGAAGACATGTTCATTGTCATGAGAAACTTGTAAACTTATTCAAAACTTGACACTGCTTGATGGTATCAAGACTGAGGCTGAGGTAAATCAATAAGCTTACAGTATAGCTCAGAAAGACTTAATGCATGGCATGATGGGATTAATAATTTTTTGTTTAATGACTAAACCAAATAATTTTATTTATTTATTGGATTGATGTGCAGCAGCAAAAATAGGTGAGAAAATGTTGAAAATCATCAGAAAGGGTATTCAGAATAAGGCAGGGGATGTTATTTTATCACCATATAATACTTTTTAGCATCCACGTCTTGGGTTCTGAATGCAATTCTGGTCCCTGTACATCAAGTACAGAGTGGAGTTAGAGAAGGTGCAAAGAAGACAGCTGATGAAGAGGATGGAATGGTTGCCTTATGAGGAGAAACTATAAAGGCTGAGACTCTTCAAACAGGCAACAAGGAAGTTGTGGGGGTATGATATTAAGCTTTAGGAAACTGGAGATGCAAGATAAGCTGAATGCAGAACTACTTTTTACCATATTCCTCAGTACTAGAAATACAGGGAGTGTGGTGAAGCCAATAGGAGGCTGGTTTAAAGCAGATGAAACACAGTACTTTATTTTCTTTGAAGGCATAGAACTGCAGATTTACTTGCTACAGAATTCTGTGGAGACAGTATCAGCAGGTTCAAAACAGGTTGAACAAACTTGTGGGCATCAAGTCCAATTAGATCAAATTACTCAGAACCACATCCAGTCAAATTTTGAACAACTTGAAGGATGGAGGATCCACAACCTCTCAGGTCAACCTGGTCCACTGTTTGACCACCCTTGTAGTGGAAAAGGTTTTCCTAAACTTTGATGGGAATTTCATGTTTTCCAGCTTGTGTCTGTTGCCTCTGGTCATACAACCTTTCACCTCTGAGAAGAGAGCGACTCCATCTTCTGTACCCTCCCATAAGGTAGCTGAAGATAGCAGCAAGATGCCCCCTGAGCCTCCAGGTAGAACAAAGCCAGGTTTCTCATCCTTTCCTCATACACCTTGTGCTCCAGCCCCGACCATTTTGATGGTCATTCACTGGCTTTGCTGCAGTATGCCCATGATTTTCCATTGTTTACTGCAATGAAATATGTTAATTTCAAGCTATGGTATTTTCAGCTGATGTCTTCCTTTTCATATTTGTCATCTCAATGAGTTTTTAAGCCTGGAGAGACAATAATATCATACTCCCAGCACTGAAGTATATGACATCCGGTCACTGATATTGCTGATTCTACTATTTGGGTTTTCAACTTGAGAGCACTATGACTCCCCAAATATTCAAAGTGACAGTTGCAAAAATATTCTTCTTCCACCTTCTAGAAATAATGTCATAAACATTGTCAAAATTCATTAAGTTTAAAGGGCAGCAAAGTTTAATCTCTGCATAAGGGACAGGATGAAAACCACATGCTCCAGAATTTTAATGAGAATTCCACAGTTGACTTAAGCTGGCTGTTCCAGTGATGGAAAAGTTCCAGGTATTATCTGCATCCTCTGTACAGACTTTCCTCTTTTTACCTCTCAGGCAGAAATCCATTGTGTAGCTTGAACAATGAAGCTGCTGATACTTCTGGGATTAAGGCTGTTGTAATGATGGTCCAGTCAGTCCACTGAAGTCAGCAGAGAAAAAGCATTTAAAAGAGCAAAATGTAGTTCCTAAGGTGTATATCTGTATTGTACATACCTGAAAGAATGTAGCAACTTGCAGATTTTCCTCCCCCAAAAACCAGCAAAAAAAGTCAGATATCTGCTATGTATTGATTTACTCCACTGCTTCTAGACTGAATTGGGTAATAGCTTGCCATCAGCTCGCAGTTCATCATCTGGTGGCATCTAATCAATAGATCAAGTGGTACTTGCAGTTAATCTTATTTCTACATATCAATGTACAGATCAGCACAGAGTTTTGTTTGTTTCTCTTCATCCTCTTCAAGACTGATCCAAGAATTCCCATTCTTGATGACTGGATGAATCCAAAAACCTGCTGCATACCCTCTTTCCCCTTCTGCAATTTCCCTATAACCATGTCCAGACTTGAGCAATTCGCATCACATTCTCAGTTCAAATTTAATCTTAATCCAAACTCAATCTTCTCTTTCTTCGATCCATTCCTTTTTTTTTTTTCACATTTCAGACATAGCATCAGCTCTTTCTGTACTTGACTGGCTTATTAAGGAATTTCTGCACCTGCTTCTCATCAGGTGCCACCTGGGTTCCGCTGCCCAGCTCTTTTCTGGAGCCCCCTTCTCAGTCCTCTCTCTGATGGTTTCCCACAAACCTCTACTTGAGATCTACAGTTCTTTGTCCTGCCTTTCACAAAACCAGCAGGCTTTCTTTTACAAGCGTGTCTGTTCTGTGCTATTTGGTGTCCCTGACTTTCTCATTGAGCTACCTGTACAAGACTTAATCCATCTCATACGGTTCAATAACTGAGTTTATTTTTCTAATGCTATGTATAAACTAATTGATGCAGTGCCCCTGCAGTCATAGTCCCCTGAAGGTTCGGGTCATGGGTAGATCTGACTCGTGTATTCTGGCTTCACTCCAGGGAAGACAGGGGATGTCAGGGTGAAGGAGCTGCTGTGTGTGCCTGCTCCTTGCCCAAGTCCAAATTTCTGGAGTGCATATTCCAGCCTGAGGAGGCTGGAAGTGCTCCAGGGTGCCTCAGCTTGGACATGGATTAAAAGACCAGAACACCCAGGAAATTTTTTATTTTGTTTTTGTTACTTATCTGTATTTGGACCTGAGTCAGACAAAATAGAAGCAAAACACATGGCTGCTTTTGCAAGTCACTGCTTTTAGTAATGATACATTCAGATGTATTACACAAAACAAAGAAATAATGTTGCTAGAAATAATGATATGGGGGTCAGACTAGATTATCTCCAGAGGTCCCTTCCAACCCCTGTGATTCTGTGAATCTGTGACTCTCCTTAAGCATACCCATAAAAATAGAAACAACAATGAAAACAAAGACATATCTGATCTAATTTTGACATTTACAAATCATGAACTTCGGATTTGTGTTTGCCAGGTCTGTATTGATCCAGTGGAAAAAAAAAAAAAAAGTCTTTCACTGTGGAGCAACTAAAATAAAAAGTATTAGAAGAAAACATGTGAGTCATAGAAAATGACATTTGGACCCACAAATGAGTAGTGTGGGCAAATTAACTGAGGACATGCAGCACGAGGTTTGAAATGACAGCAACAAAAAAAGAAAGATGAGATGAGAGGGATGCACGAAAACAAGGAACTGAACAGCAATGATTGTGCTTGCTTTGGAACGGGCTGCTAGCTAGTGGGAAAAGTAATGGATACAGCTGGATAAATTACTGAGTTTCAGATTAATTTTGCAGCTGGGATGGTGACATAAACCACTTGTCACCAGGACTCTTTTCCTTGATTTATAACCTGGTCACCCATCCATCTCCAAACACCACTTTCTCTTTAGCGTACACTTCTAAAATTGTGCCGCTCAAACTGAGGAAGTCATTGGAACAATAAAGAAAAATATAGAGTTCTTTCAAGAACTAATAGTTTTGTTATCTTGTGTGAGTCAGCTTGTGTGGGAGTTGAAGAGCTTTGTAGCACATTTGTTAACTCTGTGCAGCTAGTGAAGTTTAGTGTTTAAATGAATGCCTGTGAAAGTTGTCTCATCCAACTAAATCAATTTATTTAAAGTCTTTGCAACAAATCTATTCTTACAATCTCTTTGGTATTGGGTTAAATTCCTCAGTGTAAAATGAATTGCTTATCAGATTTTTCACATTATGAAAGCAGTACCCGCAATGTTTCCAGGCTTGAGTCTATTAATTGGCGGAATTTAAAGATGAATACAGATGGTAAGCCTATTAATAAATGATGGGTAGGGAAGTACACACCGATTCTTAGAAAAATATTATATGTGGAGTGTACTGTGTAGTTTGAGGTAAGACTGATTTTCATCCCCAAGGAATTTTTGTATATACTTGCAAATTAGATCTAATACATGTATGTAAAAGAAAAGGACAGCTCTGCACCAGGGTGAAATTGCACACTTTTAGTGTAAAATAGAACTAGTCTCATTAAGACAGAATATTAAACAAAAGAGACAATAAGCATGTCTTCACTGAAGATAAGGAAAAAATATTTAGTTCAAATACAGCATCTCTCTATCCAGTGTAACACGCTGTGAGGAGGCAGTCCCGTAACACCCAAAAGTGTGCTTTCAGAGCTCGGCGCGGATGTGCCTGTGCTTTGCGAGGGTTTACGGGCTGTGGCAGAGACAGTGCAACATTTTATGAGAAAACTGCAAGTGCCAGGACCACTGACTGCTGCCGCAGTCCTACCTGGTTGTGACCTTGGCCCCAGCTGTGGGTGCGCGTGGGTGAGTGGGGCTGTCAGAAGCTGGTGGCAAAATGCCACTTACAGAAGCCTGCTTTGGAGTAGCGTATGTATATGTTAGCCCAGGGAAAGTAAAAAGCTGCTGTGTTACTGAAGTGGGCAGAGAAAACGACGTCTTGTGCTGAAGTCTGAACGTCTTTTTGAGGTCTGCGTTACAAAGACAGAAGGATAAGCTCAGATCAGTTCCTTTTCAGGTGATGGGGATGAAGGAGTGTGGAGATCTTGCAGGACAGTCCTGTAAAAGAGTCTAAACAGAAGGCTTAATCACCCATTTCTCACCTTCTTATTTCAGCAAGCTTGATGTAGATATGTGCAGAGCCTCCTGGCTGCTGGCATCTACACCATAGCCTCGAGGGAAGAGTACCTTGTGAGTAACCTGGGGTAGGATCGACCTGTGTTGCTCTGCATGCAGTTCTGGGGGCTCTAAGAGATACGCAGTGACTTCTACTTCTGTGTTGCAGACAACAACAAGGAGTTGACTTTTAGCTGCTTAAAAAGAAGCTTTTCCTCACTGAAGTGTCCTGTAGAAGTTAATCTGGGAGTTGAAATGAGTAAGGTCAAACTAATCAAATAGAAGTTTTATAAAAGTGATTCTAAACCCCACAACATGGAATAGGCAGTGATATTACTAGTGAAAAAACCTACAGGATTGGCTAACCTGTCTATAGACCATCCTCCGTTTAACTGCACCACAGTTATTCTAGTAGGAAAAAACTGCAAGTGGAAATAAATACTAATCTGTTATGAATAATAAATGATTGTATCCTAGCCTGTCCCAAGTATCTTTCTAGTATTTCGTTTAGCCTGGGAAATTATATCTGCTCCTTTAATTTCAGTTTCTCTTCTGGAACTGCTGTTGACTGAAATAACTTCAGCAGCTTTGTCTTAGCCTGATGGTCAAAGATGTTTTTAGCTGAACACAGAGTGAAGTTACAGCTTTGTAAACAGCTTAAGTAATGACTGGACTGAATTTAATTGGCTGACAAAGTGATGTTGTGTGTCAGTCTTAATTAATTTCTGAAAAACTTCACAGAAATTGCTATTTTAATTATCAATCCTTTCACTCAGTAAGCTCCCTGCTAACTTCCCAGACTTACACTGTTGCCCACAGGTGGTAAGGATTTAAGATAAAGTGGCCAGGTATGGCTGTACAATATCATTCATAGTTTTGTAAGCATTTCGTATATGGTAGGCACCTTATAAAATAAGAACGTGTCCTTGTCCTAAGAGCTGTATTCATGATGACACAGATGTCCAGAAAGCTGGATAACAGGGAATGCACGAGAAATAAGAGCATAGTAACACAGCAACGTGGGTCTGCACCGAGGTACAAATACAGCAGTGCAACTTATTTCATTACCTCTCTTGCCCTAGACTTCTCAAAGGAAGAATAGTGGAATTGAACTTTTGGTGGTGATTTGAGTAGGAGGGAGCTGATGGAAGGTTGGAGGAAGAACACCCTTCGTGCTACTAAAGTACAGAAAAGCGGATAAGTAGAAGTTAAAGTTGCATATGTACTGCTTTCATCCTGAATGCCAATGTGCAAATTTCACTGTATATTATAAATGCAGAACAAAGTTCTTACAACACTTAAGTTACCAAGCTCCCATTGGCATAGCTACAGCTTAAATTTTGCTCATTTTCTTCCCTGGTTTAAAATCTCTTGATCAAATCTGAATCACCTTTTTAAGACTCTGGGATAATCCTTCAGGAATACCTTCAGTAGTTCAGGGCTTTTGTTTGTGCTGCTTTATGATCAGTCTTTTGTATTTTCTGTACCTAATTATGCATTTTAATGAAGCTTGCCTCTATAACTTTCATCTCCCAAAGAGAAGATAATTTTCACTTAGCATAATTTTAGAATTCTTTTAGATGATTAGTGTTCTTTAGAATGTATAATTTTTCTACTTTGGCAGTCAGAAAGATCACAGTAGCAATTTATGCTGGTTCTAGCCCCAAAACCTACATGAGTTTAACCAAGCCAATTTTAAGTCACACAGATAAATCTGTGGAAATCTATCTGTGAATACCCTTTTATATTGACTAAGTTTTGGGTTGGATTGATAGATATGGGTACAAACAAAGAAGATGCAAGCTAGGTTTAAGTGCGTATGACAGCATTCGCAGTACACATTTTCAGTGATTCCCCTGTATCAGTTTTTACATCAGTTTAAGTTTTACTGCTGAAACATGCTTCAAGACCTTCAGCTTTTTCCATTTGACACACAGAAGCTAGCCTTTCAGTCTGGTGCCAGCAGTAGGTCTGGTTCGTATGGATGTCACCACCCACAGTCTCCACTGACTCTGGTGGATGGTCCCAAGGTACCAGCGGCAAAAGGTCTGGGCAGCGAGCAGGCAGTGGGGAAGATGTGGTGGTGGCTGGGCATGATAGGCTGCTTGTTTGCAAAGGCACAGAAAAGATTAGAAATTACCAAGTGAAAACACAGCCGAACAAGCTTGAAGAGCCTCCCATGAATTTTTGACTTAGAGCTGTCAACATTGCCAACTATTTTTAATGCTTGCCTTGCGGGCACAGCTAGAAGTATGAGTTTGATAGCAGGCACAGGTGGTGCCATGTCCTATCCCGTATTGTCCTAGGTCATGAGGGCAGAGGAGGATCTTGCTGCCTGGAGTCCTCTCCAGCTAGGTGGGGAGCTGGAAGTCAGGATGATTGCAATGAACGTTGAGTAAATGAGAGCAGTGACTGCGTGTGTTTGTTGGGGAGGGCTGGAACAGCTGGAAGTGCTGACACAGACCCTTTGTAATCCTGCTGGGATCATCATCCCTTAAATGGATTTTCATAATTGGAAGAGTATGAATAACATAAATAAAAGGTGGTGATTTACCTTGCTTTTCTTCTTGTTTCCTGGAGTTTTATAGCATAGTTGTGTGCAGTCTCTGTTAGTATGCGGTGGGTAGTCTGCTTGTATGAAATATTAATAATTGCTTCTAAATTATTGTTTTGTTGAAAATAATCTCTAATGAAAGCGCAGAGGATGAGTGTTATTCATTGGACTTTTTTTGTGTGTTTCTGTGAAGGTATTTTTATTTTGCTTGCTTAAGGAAATGAGATTTACGTAGTAACAGGTATGTATGTGTGCGTGCTGCTGTGTGTGTATTATGTTTGTGAAGGCACATGAGAACATGTGCCTTAGTGCCTTCATGTTTGTCTACCCAATTAATTTTTCAATCTAGTGACTGATTTCTACAAATTTAATAAAGGGATAGATGTTTTTTAGCGACTGTAAGTCGCTATGTTCTTATACTGCCTGTAAAAAAATAGAAATCCTTCCAGAGGAAATAAACCCTCTTAGGGACTTCACCAAAGGGGAGGCTACTGTCCTTAAAAGACATGAAAGAATCCCCATGGAAGGTTTCCCCCTTGAGATATATAAATCAGTAGGGGGTCATCAGCTCCACTGCAGAGAAAACTACTTCTTTACTCTGTTTGGATAACTTCTGTCCTTTCTTCATGTCAGGAGACAATTGATTTGCTAATTGTAATGCCAGCTTTAAAGACAGCATTGAGGAAGTGGAGAGCTATTTTTTTTGTCTGCAGACAACATGTAAGGGTGACTATAAATGGGAAATCTACTTTTTTCCCTTTAGAATTGTAGCTGAATTAACAGGATTTGTATTAATATAATTTATTCTGGGGGGGGGGAAGAACAACTCATGTAAATATTAGGAGCTACCTGGTCTCTCTCTGTGTCTTCTCTCAAAAGTTACTATAAAAACAGAGGGAGAATGGATGCAACACAAGAGTCAGTGTTGTTCTCAGTTGCCAAAGTGGGAATTCAGAATAACTTAGGAATCATGCTGGGGTACCTGAGAGGAAAATTTCAAAAGACGAGAGGAGATCTGAACAAGATCTGAACTGTGGAAAGCAGAACTCCTAAAACTATGTCACTATCCCACTACCCTCCTGCTACTGATCATTGGCTATAGGAGAGGATGCAGGCTAAGCATAAATATCAGCTAGGACATATGATTGCTTTGGAGAAGACATACCTGAGCCATCTTTAGCATAGGTACAAAATATATAGGGACTATATATGACAAACAGCTTCTCAGAAGCTATTGCATCTTATTAGTGGGGTGCAGCATTTCAGCCCTTCCAATTCCTTTCTAGCACCGCTGCCATTGCAAAAGATTTCATGTCACAGGAATGGAAGTCATTTGGGAGCTTTGGAGTGCAAAGGAAGATCTCAGAGAAAGTGGAAACGTCTGTGACTTACCAGGGTGGATTTATAATATTTACAGATAGAGGTTGGCATGAAGGCTTGAAGGAGGTCCAGTTAGCTCAAGTTATTCAGGACCATGTCTTGTCAAGTTTTGAACAGCTTCAGAGATGGAGGCTCCACAACCTCTTGGGACAGCCTGGTTCAGTATTTAACTGGCCTTGTAGTGGAAAAGGTTTTCCTAATCTGTAATGGTTATTTTGTGTGTTCCACCTTGTGTCTGTTGCCTCTGGTTGCATCACCGTTCACCTCTGTATTCTCCCATTAGGGAGCTGAAGATAACAGTGAGATGCCCCACTAAGCTTTCCTTTCTCTAGGTAGAACAAAGCCAGGTTTCTTATCCTCTCCTCACACGTCTTGTGCTCCAGCCATGACCATATCGATGTCCCTTCACTGGCCTTGCTGCAGTAAGGCCATGTTTTTCTTTTACTGGGACCCTTGCTGGACTCAGTCCTTCAGATGTGAACTCACTAGTGCCAAACAGAGAACGAATCACTTGATTCAACCTCCTGGCTACAATCCTGCTAGAACATGCTAGCATGTGTTGGCCGCCTTTGCTGCAAGGCCATGCTGCTGATGGTGTTCAATGTACTTCTCACCAAGACACCTAGGTCCTTTGCAGTAAAGCTGCTTTTTTCCGTTTTTTTTTTTTTTCTCAGCTTGTACTGTTGTATGGGCTTGTTTCATCTCCTTTGGAAGGTTTGACATTTGGCTTCTTTGAACTTCATAAGATTCCTGCCAACCCTTTTCTCAAACCTGTTGAAGTCTCTCTGCATAGCAGCTCTACCTGCAGCACATCAACTGCTCCATTCAGTTTGATCTCGTCTGTGAATTTACTGGAAGTGTCTTCTAGGTCTTTAATAAATACATCAAACAGTATTGGCCCCACTATCAGTCCCTGAGGGATGCCACTAGTAACCAGCTGCCGGCTGGGCTTTCTGCCACTGATCACAACCCTTTCAGCCTGGCAGTCCAGACTATTTTCTGTCCATCATCCAGTTATCCAGCCAATATCTCACAAACTTGGCCATAGAAGACGATGACAAAGGCCTTGCTAGTGTCAACATGTGAGTTATCCTACTGCTTTCTCCTTGCCCAGCGTGCCAGTCATTTCATCATACAAAGCTATCACGTTAGTCAGGCAGAATTTGCCTGTAGTAAATCCATGCCGGCTGTTCCTAGTCATGTTCTTGTTCTCCATGTTTTTTGAACATGTGTTCACATGTTTCCTTGTCTTGTTAGGAGTACATACTAATTAAAGAATCATTTTTTTCCCTAATTCAATGGGATATGGTGAATCACTCTACAGAAGCATTAGCACAAACAACAAGAAACCTTTGAGTATGTTAGGAACAGCAAACCTATAAAGGAAGTGATGGCTTTTACCAGGTTTCGAAGAATTAAACAAATGATTATGACAGATGAACAGGTTGCCAAAAACCTGAGTAATTTCTTTGTATTGGTCCACCCTCCAGAAGATGTCAGGGAGTTAGTTCACTACATTGATCTT
This sequence comes from Burhinus bistriatus, assembly GCA_013397275.1. NCBI lineage: Eukaryota > Metazoa > Chordata > Aves > Charadriiformes > Burhinidae > Burhinus > Burhinus bistriatus. Next base: position 214,013 of record VYXH01000579.1, read on the forward strand.
ACTTGTGTCAAATAAAGTTGGAATACTGTCAGGGAACAATTTTTCAAAGGAAGAGGTAGAAAATTCCAGGATTGTGTGAGAGAACATCCAGGAATTGCAAAGACACCGAGTAATGAGGATATTGGTTAAAGCTTCCAGCACTGACACATGACTCAGATTGAAACTGCCACTGATTAAAACCACCACACAAAGGAAGAGAATAGTAGCAAATTTGGGAATGATCCTAGAAAAGTCAGTAAAATTTACATTAGATGAACTGGATGAAATGCTAGCTGGAAATAATTATAAAGCATCCAGATCACATGATACGACAGAACGTGAATGATGCTTATATAAAGGAAGATCTTGCATCTGTAGAGCAGGAATCCTTTAAATACTTTGACAGAAAACCAGATAAACAGAATTCATAACCACAATTTGCTTGGGTTTTAAAAGCTATTGATATCTGTTGAAGTACTGGTGAAGTAAAGAATTATTAGTGATGAGTTAGTGTGACTAGATTTAAACAATTAAAAGCTAAATTTAAATTAGCTTATAATTTATTTTAAGTCAGTAGGCTGTAGGCCAAGTAGCCTGTAGCTGGCATAAGCAACAGCTAACATAATTTATGGTTGAACCTTCCTCCCCCTCTCATAATGAAGAAGAGTAGCTGTTGCCATTGCGTTATCTAAGACTCCCTAAGCAAAACAGAAGGAGATCAGGAAAGCAAAAAAAAGCCTTCTTGGAAAGATAAAGAAAGGAATGCAACAGCTGAGGGAGGAAAAGTGACTGCTGAGGTAAGCGGAGGCATTACCAGCTTTAAACAAAGAACTGGAAAAAAGTATAAAAGGTGACCAGAACAGAGAACTTGTGAATGCTTTGAACTTGTGAATGCTTTGAACTTAAAGGAGTTGAATCTGCATGATCTCTGCTGTAGACCATCTCCAGATTCTCAAGACTCACAGGACATCTGGCCAACAGACTGGTGAGATTTTATTAACAGAGGCTACATATCACCACTTAGCTCTGCATAGTTGTATATGTTCCAGTAAATCTTGTCTGTTAGAGGATGGACTTTTTTATCTCAGCTGTTGACTGCCCACTACCCACATTTATCACTTTGGCAATGGATTTGGCATTTCTGGGTGGGCTTGAAGCTTAAGTGAACCGAGAGAGATAACCTTCCAGGACCAGAGGTTTGAAGGATTGCAGTTTCCTTCTCTGAATGTAAGGAAGGTGCAAGTGGTAAGATAACTTTGTTTTGAAATAGGAGCAGTTATCTCCTGATGCATTACTATAAAAGAGACTGGAAATAACTGGAAGTTAGCAATTCATGCTTCAAATGTATATCCCTCCCATCTGGTCACCTATGGCATATCAGGAGGCATAACTGTGGCCTACCTGGTGATGCATCTGTTGTCAGGAAAGGCTAATGAGGGTCATGCGTCAAACCCTGAGCTAATCGAGTGGTCACTGTCTCTGCTGAACAAAGGGGTCACAACAGGAGGTCGGGATCTGCCTCTGTCTCTCTTTCTGTCTTTGATTTGGTAATGGATGAAGCAAAAGCGATGGAATACCATGAGTGCTTCCTACCCAAACCAAAACCCCAGAAACCACTCTTTTTGGATGGGACTGTTAAAGTGACAGAGCCAAAAAAGCAGAGGGTACGTTGGTTGGTTTGTAGGTCAGCCAGATTACTATGGAGGAGGAGCACCTCACAGTGGGTATGTGATGGTGAGTGTAAGTACCAGCAAAATGATCAAGGGAAAGCTACTGTCACTTTATGCTTAGCCATGGTACACTTAGCATTAAAGATGCACTGGTGGATCAGCCACTGCCAGGACCCTGTTTCGGATTGTGTATTGAGAAACCGGCTCTTGATCTGGTGGAAAAGGGCATGCAGTCAGCAGAAAGTACACCTCCTTTAGCATCAGCATGCAAGGCTAAAAAGTATTTAAGACATGGCCTGCTCCATCATCTCAAGTAAGAAGGACAGAGGGCTTAGACAAGATAGTATTGCAAGCACAAGATCTAGCCCTCTTCAATTTAGTGGCAGAAGGGGAAAGTTTGAGATGGAAAGTGGTAGGGTGTCGCAAGTCTATAGACATATATAATAGCTGGACAGTGCCTGAACATGCACAGATCAGGTTGACAGCATGAGCTTATCCTCAGGGAAATTCAGGAATAAACAAAGCTTTGACAAGATCAGAGAATGGTGCCTGATGGTCTAAGATAAGAGAAGGTGTAGAGACGTGTATTAAGAAGAGTATAACTTACATGACCAGCAGTCCACATACAGAAGTAGTAAACTCACCAGAGGATTTCTGGACTATGGAGCAGGTTGTGAAATGGACCCTTCTTATCCCAAACTTTCGTTTCACCAACTGGCAGAAGTATTTCCAACTTCGAGCAAGAGAGCCAACACAGCTGCTCGGGCACCGATAGGACAGATGTTTCTCTGACAGAAACTGGCTGTGACTTGGGCCTGTATGTCACAGGAAAAATTATAAATGATTGCATCTGGCGTTAGGGTTTGTACAAAGGCTTCACATTGCTGGACATCCCCAGGGAGGACTGCTGAAGGCTGAAGATGGCTCTGAGAGAAGTTGTAAAGCAGCAAAAGAAAGCCTGAGATATGAATCTCCCAATAATCCTAATGCTGGAATGAGGAACTGCTGCATCTCCTGGAACAGAAGAGACTTGAGGATGCTCCATTTGCGATTAGGAGCGTGGCTGCCAAATAAATTACAACCATATGGTCCAACAGACAGATGGATTCAAGGCATGTTAAAGACAGTGTCAGCTACACACCACCAGGTAGCCAGGCGTACACTAGAAGCAAATGTTCAGAAGATGGATAAAGTAGCATGCTTGTTGCACCTGGTAGAATGAAATATTAGAGACGAGTAACACAGAGCCAAAGGAAAAAACCACATGCTGAGACTTCCGAGGATGTGACCTCTTAGAAATATCAAGCAGTCCACCAGCTAAAAGTGAGAAGGGGAAGAAAGACCAGAAAAAAATGTTCAATTTTTCAAATTTGAATGCATGGAAAAGATATTAATGAAGCTGAGGATTTGACTTTTATTTTGCAGAAAAATGAAAATGGAGCCTGACTGGGACTGAGAAAATGATAAACCTCACAGCATCTCTGGCCTTGTTTGAGTACAAGTACTTTCAAATTTGTGGTGTCAGGGTTTCCTTTGGTTGCTGGTGGATGTATAACACCGAGTATAGGATGCACCTGACTAAACTTACACACCTGTGAGAAGTTTAGAGGGAAAGGTAATAGTTCCCAGTTGAAAAGACACTCTGACAAAGGAGTCAGAGTCCAGCGCATATTTAAATAAAAGACAGATAAAGAGTGGCTAAGGTGTGAAACCCACATGAGAAAATATTGGAAATATAAAAATGAAATTAAAAAAAAAGCTTAACCTTGTCCAATGTTCAACACTTAGGCTACATGACACATCTTTTGTGTCTATCCTAGACACAGGATAGTTGACTTGGCTTCACAACTGCTTCATATATGAAGTCTGGCTGATCCTACTTGCTGGCCATGGCACTGAGAGGAGCAGGATCTGGGGAGCTCAGGCAAGTCAGTAGCATGAGTGCTGGAGCCCTTGCAAATTATCTGGAGGCTGCAGTATTGTACAAGACCTTAGAGTCCTCCTAACTGAATAACAGCCAAGCTATGGTACTGGAACAGTGGTTGGTAGGAGATGTGTTGCCTGTCTGGAAAAAACCAAATGAAAACATCGAGTGTTACTGAAAGTATTAGAAATTAAAAACACACAAAAAAAGCTCCCTTGTTCTTGGCTACATACAGCACTTGCAGCAGATGCACCGAGATGGAGACAGAGTCCTCCCCACAGAGATCAGAAGCTTCTGTTGGATTCAGCTATGGACAAAGAGTGGCAACTACAGACTTGATGGAAACTATTTACTTTTATCTGGGATCAAGTCCTCAGTTAAGTGATTGCCTGGTGTGTCATTTTAAGAGGACTCTGCAGTAGTATAAGAAAACAGCATTAGCTTATGTATGAAAAGGATATGTGTGTTTCAGAACAATTTGTGAATATGATTTAATTAATGACATTTCCAATCAAACTGTGTTTACTGACTCCAATGTAACTGTTATTGGATGCTGTCTTTTTTTGTATAAACCACCTGTGTTTTCTAGTTGATTACTCATTAAATACTGTACCCGGTATGAAAATATAACCCCAAATGCAACTGATATAAAATTGTCTCATGCAAAAGAGATATTAGAACATGCAAATTTTCAATAACTACTAGAAATGCTGTGGGAGCAGGCAGAATGGCCTTGATAATTGTATATCAGAGTGGCAGATACTGGAATGAATTGAAAGAAGGAAGAGTATCACTGGTGGGATTTTCTTTGGGTGGTCACCCACAGCTGCTGGAATCTTAAATGCATCATTGTAGGATCTAATTGTGGTCCTACTAACAGTGCTAATAGTGCTAATAATGCTAATAATGTATCTACTGATGTCAAAATGGCTCATTGCTGGTTGAGGCAAGCAAAGAACCAAAGTGCCTCTTGCGCAGACCAAGACTCAATAAGTGCCTCCTGTCTTAGTCAAAGACAAGGCCACCGAGAAGTGTTGGCTCCATTACTGGGCACCACCCAGTAAGCCTTAAATGGCAGAGATGTGCCATGCCAGGCCTTGATGTTGGTAATGGTCTTCATTTATTACAAGAGCACCTGCAAGGAAGGTGTGACAAACAGGTGGTAGCTAGCATAGGCTACAGTTAGCATAACAACTTTTTCTTGAGCATTTTTCTCTTGCAAAGTCAGGCATAGGTGCTGGCATGTGCTGTTATGTGACACAGGGAACAGAATAGGAAATCTGGGGAAAACATCCTTAGAAAGATAGAGAAAGTGATGTAACAGCTGGGCGAGGAAAAGCAACTGCTGAAGCGAGCCTCAAAGAAAGAACTAGAAAGAAAGTTAAAAGGTGTCCAGAAGAAAGAAGCAGTGAACACTTTGAACTCAAAGAAGCTGAATCCACATGGGTCCCTGCAGGTGACCACTGCCAGGCCCCCAAGACTCCTGGGATGTTTGAGTAAGAGATTGGTGAGATCTGCTACACAACAGTGCTTGGCTTTGTATAGTCATGGATGTATCTTGTAAAATTAATCTGTCTCTTGTGAAATTAATCTCTCTCTATCTCAGGTGTGAAGTGCCCGCTACCCAGATTTACTGCTTTAGCAAAAAGGGCTGATTCTGCTCTCAAAACCACTTCAGTCTGTGGAAAAATGCAAAGTCAAAACAGAGTAAGTCATATCAGAACCTGTGCTGCATCAGCTCTGCTAACTTTTCTGAAATAAAGAGGATAGTGAAAATGGCATGAGTTTTCAGCACAGAATGCATTCATTTCAATTGACGTACTGGGAATAGACAGTTTATACCAATAAAGTACTTGTTAAATTATTGGATGCACAAATTAATTATTGCACTCTCTTGTATTTAATTGTTTTCTGTCTGCTAACAGTTTTACAATTTCTGATTTACTCTTGGGGTTATTTCCCTTCTACAATACATTTGATACTGTATCCATTACTATGTATTTTCCCCTTTCTTTAACTCCTTAACTTTCTGTTTTGCTTTTTACAACAATTTCTTCCTGGGATTGTTCCAGCATGGGCTTTCTGCAAGTTTCGTCTTTGAAAGGTAATTTAGGGCTCTCATAGTGAAAGTTCAGTTTCATTGCTTTAAAAAAGGCCTTGTTATATAAGAACAAAAAATGACTGATAAGCTAACCTTTTTTTTTCCCTCCACGTTGGTTATTAAACAAGTCTTCTGGGGGGTTATATAAATTCAGAGATTCTTGAACTTCTGCCAGAGCCATGGTACACTTCCAGTGGGTATATATAATTCCTTAATGCCTAGAATGCAGCTGGATAAGTTGGGTTTACACATACCCAGAGTCTAATGCACGTTATCTGCTCCAAAACCGATTCGCTCTTTTGCCATAACTCTTACTAGATTGTTATACAATAAAGTGCCAGGTGCCAACAATCCTAACAATGATGCCCCAGCTAAATCTGCTTTAGATGGAAGTGCACCTGCCAGAGGTATTTCCCAGGACATGCAATCATTTAGTCTACAAATTCAAATAATGCTTATTCTCTTGGTTAAATTACACCTAGAAGTCTAGTCAGATACATAAAGGAAACTTGGTAGATATGCCAAAAAACGAATAAATTGGAGTCTCTGATCACTGATACAGATTTTACAGCCCTGGAGCTCCATGAATTCCAGTGGAGTTACTTCAAATTTGTATCATTTAAGTATGAAAAGGCTTGGAATTGCTTGTAAGAAATTTCTATTCTTCTCTCCAGAAATATTTACAAAGGTGCGTTCTCCTGCAATTTTATTGAATCCTGTGCAGTAGTAACGGGTATGTGGCCTCTGTGCCTGTCCTGAACCCTAGTTTTCAGATTTGGGGGCTGGATAACTTTCTAACTATAAACTGTTTGAAAGCTCAGCGAGTGAAAGGCTGTCTGCGCTGCAGGGGGAGTTTATTGCCTTTAATGGACGCAGAGTTTCCCCACTGAATTCGCTGTGTAACAACGCAGGGTACCAAGTCACCAGGGGTAGTCTACCTTTTGCTGGAGCTTTTGTTGCATAGTTATGACTAAGGCCTGGAATACAGCATTCAAAGCCAAAATGCTTCTTGCTGTAAACTGGTGTAAATCAAACTTTATTCCTCCGAAATCACCCTCTTGGAGAGCCTGTTTACTTCCACTGAATATAATAGGAGTTAACCTGAGTTTGGGTGGTGAAAGTACACACCGTGTTAAAATTGGCTGGGGGAGAAGGTGCCTCAGAGGATTAAGGAGGACAGAGAACTTTGCAGATCTGTTCAAATTCAGATTCTGGATGACTGAAAGTTATTATTGTCACATAGCCATGAAACGTTAGATCATCTTATGTCATTTCCTGCACAGGCTTATGCTAACCAGAGTTGTCTAATTAGGGCTCCTGCTGGGATGTCCAGGAGAAAGGAAGGAGTGGCTGGCAGGCAGACTGCTTTAACTTCTCAAGCCTTATTGCCATCATGATGTCTGTGATTAAAAGTATATTTATAGATTGCTATGGGGAGCCCTTCTCTGCCTTTGCCCACACTGTAGAGGAAGGCTGTGCCCCTCTCACAGGGCAGTGATTTTCTATCTGAATTTGATGGTTTTGCTTTTCAGCGGAAAGCCAGTTTTCTGCTGTGTGCACAGTAGGTGATAATAGTCTTCTTGAATGGTCTCAAGTTATCTAATGGCATAATTAGGGATTTTAAATACAGAGATTATCCCAGTTCAAACTTCAGATAATTTTAACATTTCATTTTTCAAACCATTACAGAGTCTTCAAAATTCCCTGCTTGCTTTATTACAAGTAAAACTTCTGTGTGAGGATGAAGTAACGACATATTTTCAGAAGTTGTGAACACAGCTTTTGAATAAGCGAGAGGTATAGGTATAATAGTAAATGTTTCCATGATCATAAAGAACTAATGAAAACAAATGAATAAATGGGTTTATTCACGTAATTTTAAGTAAGTGTAATGTTGCTTGCTGTGATAGCCCGTAGTGGCTGTGCTCTAGATATATGCAGACCCTTCTGCTGAGGAGTCGGACCAGTCCAGCTTCTAATTAGTCTTATTCAGGGTTCTTCTTTGCTTCCAACATCTGCTTAAGTGAAACACAACAGTAGATTTTCATCTTCAGACAAAAGAATGAAAAGCAATTAGTCCAATGGTTCCTACCTCATGGCTCAGGGACTACAGACCATGTTTAGTATCTCTGATACATGGAAATGAGTTGAACAGTGAAAACTGTGGACATCCTTGTGGTCTGTGAAAGGCTTTGAGGGGTGACTGTGCTCCGTGGATCCCAAAGCATGGAAGCTACTGCACTAGTTTGTGTCTGTACAACATTGGTGTGTGATTTCTCCTTTCAGCTATCCTCTGTGACCCATCTGATGGACTACCATTATGTCCAGAGGAGAGCTTGGGATGGGTTCCTTCACCAGGGCCTGGGCACCTTGCTTTCCCCCAGCAGCACAGAAAGCCTGGCCCTCACTTGAGACAGCGTTAGTGTTAGAGGTGTAGGATCAGCATACCTGGTTTCAGGCCAACCTCTCCCCTCTCCCAGAGACGGGATTATGGGGGTTCTGTGAATTAGGAGGCTCTGCTATTCTGGCATTACCCTTGACTAGCAGATGTTCCCATAGGTCTTAGGCCAGCAAATATAAAATCTGAGTGGCCCTAAGTGTGTTTTAACAGAGCTGGAACTGAGACTGGGGTAGAAATAGATCCAGAGCCAGGGGGTCAAAACTGATTTCTTTGCAGCGGCTTTTCCTTAGCTGTACCCAGCAGATCCTGGCACAGCTGAGAATACAAAATGCTATAAACATGTTAATGCTGGTAATATTGCCTGTTCTTTTGGCACTTAGCTTCCCTCTTGGAGGAAAGCCAGCTCATCTTTTGATTTTTTTTTCTGTTATAGATTCTCCTGAGATGCTACATACTTCAGGTCCAGCTTTGTGATTTGCGTGAAAGTGGTGTAACTGAGAGTAAATCTATTAATTTATTTTAATGTAGCAAGTAAGAATCAGAACCCTTCCTGCTATTGCTGAATCAGTAAACAGAGGTTAATAAATTGTGCCACTCTGTAGATCTTTTCTGCAGATGGGAACCCATGAAAAAGTTAGAGGTACTTGCATGACATTAAGTATGAGTGAATTCAAAGTAATTTTAAACTTGCAGTCTTTCATGTAACAGTATGGAAGAAAACAGGTATTATAGGGGTTTTTATTGTAATTCTAAAGCTGAGGACTTGAAACCGTTTTTAAGTGACTAAGTTTTGCTGTGAAAACCAACATGTATCAATTGCAGATTAGGGTGATTTTCAAAAACAAGCTTAGTAACTGCACAAAGATTATATCTGCAAGAGTTATAAAAAAATACATCATCTATAGGAGACCAGAAGTGAAGCGTTACAAAGGTGAGAAAGAAAATGAGTAAGCCAGGAGTGAAAAAGAGTATAGTTTGACTGGAAAGTGTTGAGTGGTCTGGGCATCTACACAGTGCAAATGAGACTGATGTGCTTTAAGCTATTGTACATATTGAGAAATATTTAAGATTACAAAGGTTGCTGCTATGTAATTTTTTTCTGGAAGTACTGTTAGAAAATTAAAATTCACAGCTGGATTGGAGAGAGAAGTAGATTTGCTCAGAGAGATAGATATATGGTGACGGTGGGCTGCAAATTGTCTTGGTAAGGAAAAATACTGGGAGGAGAGACGGCTTACTGAGTGGCACAGTGTTGCAGGAGAGATGAATAGCTGGAAGGGTGTTACTGACCAAGAGTTAAAAGTATGAAGCTAAACACAGTATAACTTTTTTGAGGGCAAAAACTGTAGTGCCAGATCTAAGCCTGGGAGATTTCAGCACTGTAGATCAGAAGTGCTAGTTGACAGATCCTACCTTCCATTAATAGGACCAAGGTAGAATTCACCCATTTCTTGTCGCCCAAGCTCGAACACCAAGCAGGTGACTGCAGTGATTTTTGTTATTAGCGGTTCATACAGGATTTAGATGGTGGCTCTGGTGCATGTGATGAGTCCTAATAAGGGCCGTATATAAAAGAGAGGTGATGGGGGCAGGCAACTGGGTACTATTATACAAACAACCGTTTTCCCTCATAAAATAAAGCTGATATGAGTGCGATCTATTTGATGACATAATCTGAGTCTTGTACAATTTGACTTAGAGAGCAGAAAAGGGAGAAGAAATTAAACAGGAAGAGAAAAAATTAAAGGGGAAGGAGCATGAACAATTCAAGATGTGGGTCTAGCATATTTACTGCAAAATGAAGCAACCGAAATGTCAGTCTGGCTTTTGAAGTGTTTCAGAGACTTCCAAAAGTTACAGAAAGGCAGGGTTTCGATTAAGGAATTTGTTATGATGTGGTTGTTGGGAAGCATTGCTGACTTTGCTTAAGTGCAGAATAGGTAGAGAGGATGTATATAAGAGCTAAAAGAGATCAATATTCAAGCAGTGACATAGGAGGGGTATTTGGCTATCAAAATTTGTTAGGATTGTCCAGCTTTTCCAAATGCTATCTGTGACAAAAAGGAAGGTAGAAAGACATTTTACAGCCAGTTTTATACAGATACCAAATTCTTATTAGTAGAATCACTGAAACTAGAAGCATCTCTTCGGAGTGGGAAATATATTTGACATTACAGAATTGTGTTTTATTAAGGTGTCAGCTAGAAGGTGGAATTATGGCTGAGGGTTAGGAAGAGGAAAGTCAAAACAAAGGGAAGGAAAGGTGGCAATTCTACATCAATATGGTTGAATGAAATTGCAGTAGGGCGTTATTTAAGTAACAAAAGCCTCACAACCCACAGGTCACATTCTAGTCTTGGCTCATTTCAGAATTCTTTACCAAAACCAGAATTTGGTCTTCTCTTTGAGCCACCAATTTTGATTCTACTCCTCAGGCAAGCGAAGAAAATAATTTAAGTTAATGACTCACTTGTCCAAAGTAGAATGCAACTGCAACAACTAACTTAAAGGCAGCCAAAAAGGGGACTGTTAGGCAGGAACATAATTTATATTTATTTCTTTGCTACTAATAACTTAAGTATATGACTAGGTGTCACTATCAAAAACTGCTTAGATAATTAGGAGGTTATGGATCTGTTTCTGTACACAAATCTGACTGTTTGGCTATCACCATGCTTTAGGACAGTCTAGACACAATGGAAACCATTTAGCTCCCAAACATTACGTCACCCAGTAGAAAACATGGAGACAGAAAAGGCAAATGCTTTTACACAGTGGTTTTACACGGTGTCTCTCTCTATTGTTCTATTGAGAATTGCTGCTGTTTGGACAGTGAAATACATTTGGAATGTTAGAGATGTTCTATTAAGACATCAGCTAGAAGGTGGAACCTGCCTGGACCTCCATCCCTGTCTCATCTGGGAAAGATATAGCAGGTGGGGTGGAAAACAACTATGGACTGGACCTGAGCCACAGGCTGCTGCTAGTTGAACTTTGGGGGCTGGATTATTGAGAACAGCAAGTGAAGTGAAGACTATAGATAAGTTCAGGAGGCTGCTTCGTGGGACAGAGGAAAGTGGTGAAGATGTACTGATGATGAACAAACACAGAGCGTGAGTTATTGTAGAGATCATAGAATCATAGAATCATAGAACCGTTTAGGTTGGAAAAGACCTTTAAGATCATCCAGTCCAACCATTGACCCTACTCTACCAGGTCTGCCACTAAACCATGTCTCCAAGCACCACATCTACATGACTTTTAAACACCTCTAGGGATGGTGACTCAACCACCTCCCTGGGCAGCCTGTTCCAATGCTTGATAACTCTTTCAGTGAAAAATTTTTTCCTAATGTCCAGCCTAAACCTCCCCTGGTGCAACTTGAACCCATTTCCTCTTGTCCTATTGCTAGTTACTTGGGAGAAGAGATGAGCTCCCATCTCACTACAACCTTCTTTCAAGTAGCTGTAGAGAGCAATAAGGTCTCCCCTCAACCTTCTCTTCTCCAGATTAAACAATCCTAATTCCTTCAGCTGCTCCTCATTAGACATGTTCTCCAAACCCCTCACCAGGTTTGTTGCCCTTCTCGGGATACGCTCCAGCACCTCAACGTCTCTCCTATACTGTGGCACCCAAAACTGAACACAGAACTCAAGCTGCAGCCTCACCAGCGCTGAGTA